>CM065595.1:144440685-144693185 GCA_033119425.1 Bufotes viridis
CAGAAACGTTATGATATTCACTGATATACTGAGCATGCTGGTAACACTGAATTTTTCAGCATAATCGCAGACGGATTTTCACTAATTAACTAAAAATGATGACAGAAATTTATCCATCTTGTTACTTAGAAAAAGATCACTCACAGAACTACATATTTATACAAAATATGTAGAATAATGCAAAAAAAAGAACTAAAAATAAAAAAAATGCAGAAAGCTAAACCTGCAATTTCTCATGTGATTTCATTTTTTTGCTATCCCAAATTTTCTTGCAGATGCTTGGCCTGTCTCCTAACTCATGCTAATTATATTCATAATTAAATGTTAAACAAGATTTGACTGAAGCCAACTGGCTTGCACAGGTGTCTTTGTGTATGAATGGCTTACTGCATATACAATAAATCTTTGTACCCCAATGGACCCTTACGAAGGAGCCACTGAAGGTGAAAGCCCAGGGTTGAGAGATGAATACATTGCACAGGAACTAGAGGGAAAATGGATGAATAAAGAGGAAACTGAGAAGATTGTTTAAACCGTGTGACTGTAACAAGTTGCAACATTCTAGTCAGTGATTTAGTTACACTAAGGCCTCATGCACACAAAAGTATTTTCTTTCTGTGTCCGTTACGTTTTCTTTACGGACCATATGCAGAACCATTAATTTTGATGGGTCCGCAAAAAAAACGGAAGTTACTCCGTGTGCATTCCGTTTCCGTATGTCCGTTTTTCCGTTTCGCAAAAAAATAGAGCATGTCCTATTATTTTCTAGTTTGCGGACAAGGGTAGGCGTTTTTACAATGGTTCCGCAAAAATAACGGCTCCGCAAAAAAAAACTGATGCCATACAGAATATCATCCATTTTTTTTGCGGACCGCAAAACACATATGCTCGTGTGCATGAGGCCTCAGACATTCTACAGCGTTAAATGCCATGTGAAGTACATGAAGTGGTTCCATGAATGTAAAACCATTAAGGCTACTTTCACACTGGCGTTCTGGCTTTCCGTTTGCGAGATCCATTCAGGGCTCTCAGAAGCGGTCCAAAACGAATCAGTTTTGCCCTAATGCTTTCTGAATGGAAAAGGATCCACTCAGAACGCATCAGTTTGCCTCCGTTCAGTCTCCATTCCGCTCTGGAGGCTGCCTGCAGCATTTTGCTGTCCGCTTGACGAAACCGAGCCAAACGGATCTGTCCTGGCAATGTAAGTCATTGAGGTTGGATCCGTTTTCTCTGACACAATAGAAAACGGTCAGTAGTATCCCGTTGACTTTCGTTGAAGTTCATGACGGATCCGTCTTGGCTATGTTACAGATAATACAACCGGGTCCGTTCATGACAGATGCATGCGGTTGTATTATGGAAATAGATCCGTTTTTGCAGATCCATGATGGATCCGCCTAAAACGTGAGTGTGAAAGTAGCCTAATTCCAGCCAAAAATTAGCTGTTCTTTTTGCCTTCTTTGTAGTTCAATTAAAGCATACCAGTTTTTATAATTATGTTTGTGAAAATCAGTAATGCTAGCAAAAAATGAAGGTTTGTAATATATCTAATTATAAGGCTACTTTCACACTAGCATTTCTATTTTTTGGTTTTGAGATCTGTCTCTAGGGTCTCAATACCAGAAAAAAATGCTTCCGTTTTGTCCCCATTCATTGTCAATGGGGACACAACGTAACTGAACAGAACGGAGTGCTCCAAAATGCATTCTGTTCCGTTGAACTGACCGCAACAAGCTGCGGTTTTATTTCCGTCATGGGATGCGGAGCAAAACGGATGCGTCATGGCCCACAATGCGAGTCAATGGGGATGGATCCGTTTTCTCTGACACAATCTGACAATAGAAAACAGATTCATCCCCCATTGACTTTCAACAGAGTTCATGACGGATCCGTCTTGGCCATGTTAAAAATAATACAACCGGATCTATTCATAATGGATACAGATAGTTGTATTATCAGTAACAGAAGCGTTTTTGCTGAGCCCTGCCGGATCCAGAAAAGACGCAAGTGTGAAAGTAGCCTAAAGAGAAGTATTACACCAGTGTTGGACTGGGGTGCTTGGAGGCCACCATAAAAAATTCATTCTGTAGCCCAATGTAAGGCTACATGCAAATATTACCTGCTGACACAGCGGCAGCAGCAACAAGATAATAATCGGGGCCCCTGTTGTCTCTTTTAGAGTGTAGGTGCCAGGGGAAGAAGATGCTGGCTGGCCTGTCTCTGTGCCTAAAAGTCATCGTGGCCACCAGGGGCATCTATAATAATAAACTTGGTACTTTGTTAAAAAATCTACCCAGTTTTTAATATGCACATAGGCTGGGTGAGATGCCTTACTCCGCTTATCTATGTGTAGTACAGTCAGTGCCATGTGCCAGAGGTTGGGGAACTAGAGGCCCACCTTGCTCAGGGGCCCACCGGGGGATTCACCTATTCCCCTGTGAGCCAGTCCAAGCCTGCCCGCCACCACCTCCTTCTCAATGGCATGTATGGCTACTGGAACACTCACTTGCCCTGCTGCTCTGGTCCTCTAGAGGTCTAGCATCCATCTGCCTCCTCCTAGTACAGCCGCGAGGTCTGCTTCTTGTTTGCCTCTACCTCTCTCTGCCCTTAGGGTGCTTAGACTCTCTTGGCTCTTAAAGAGCCTGCGGGCACACCTAAATCTTTAGAAGCCTAGGGCTGGCCATCACAGAGTATTTAAGGCACCTTTAACCTGATCCATGTCCATGAGTCAGAAACACTATCACATAGGAATAGAGCAGCTGAGCAATCAGCCCACTTCTAATCTTCTCCAGCACACACCCACTGTGAGGAGAAACAGAGCATTGCATCTTGTTGGTAAGGATGCTGTCACGTCACTAGGAGGCGTGACTCAGCTGCGCATCTCACCCGACATGACCGTTCTGAAGGCTGAGGATCGCACCGCTGGTGCCTGGACAGATACGTTTCTTACAGGTAAAGACATTATCAAGAAAGGCAATGGCAAGAAATGGCATGATTCACAACGAATGCCCACTGAGCTCTGAACTTTCAGCTACACAAGCAGACATGGCTGAAAAAGCAAATCATAAAAAGAAAATACTAAAATCAGCAAAGGACATATAGAACTTTTCTAATCAAGCCCTGTGCTTCTGGTGACTGAACAGAGTTACCGTCATAGGCTGACCTAGTGCTGCTCACACAGGGGCAGTTTGTTACAATGTTTCACAGCTGTCAGCCTGGATTTTATGTCAGGAGATTTGTACCGCTCATAAAACACACCACCAAGAACATGTAAGGCAGGATTACTTCTGACTCTCTGAATGGAGCCAAATTATTGCTTCCATTCACTGATAGCAAGTGGTGAGGAAACTTGTTTACTTATTTTATGCACTTATATGGCGCTACTATATTCTGCAGCGCTTTACAGACATTAGCAATACTTTAGCATCGTCCCCCAATGGGGCTCACAATCTAAGTTCCCTATCAGTTTGTCTTTGGAGTGTGGGAGGAAAATGGCGAACCCGGAGGAAACCCACACAAACACGTGGAGAACCTACAAACTCAATATAAACTTTATTAAAAAGCCGCATAACTTTTTTTTACACTGGGCTGTATAATCACCCTTAATAGTTTTTAATGGTTTTGCCAATAAGGATCTACTCTAGCGCACATGAAAAGGAGGTGAACATTTCTGTTGCTTGGGTTGATCAATGTGTTTTCTATGTGCGGCGATCTTCAGGTGGGCCAAACATTTTTACACCAAAGCCATTTTAGGACACTCTCAAAACAGTGTGCCTGGCATTCAGATCACCTACCAAGTACAACTACTCCACACCATGCTCATTATAAAAATAAATTTTTATTATGCATATACAAATAAACGATACAATATAAAATCACAATGATAATGAAGGGCAACAAGAAGACAACACAAAAAAAGCCAGCATGAGCCCGGACATGATAACCCAATGATGATAAAGTGCAATCCACCAGCCCTGCTTAGCAGTTGTTGAATCCATCCATAGTGTACACTACTGAGGTTCAAGTGTCACAGGACCTGATACAACACAACGCAAGGGCATAGAAAGAATATATATAATGCTTACATCAAGTAAATGGGGGTCCGGGGTCACAGCAGGCAGCACACCCAAACTTCCACTGTGTAAATGTGTTTTATATAAACAGTGATCCTTTTCTTACTATCAAACTCAGATCAAATATCTTCTGGATCTGAGTATAACTGAGCCATCTTCATAAAGGCACCTGAGAGTACAAAAATATTCATGGGTGTGAATACATACATTGAAGTATTCATACACTAATGGTATATTCACAGAGGGCAAATAAGCTGTTAATTTCCCGTGCATACTTTTTAGGGCAGTAAAAGAGTAGTATATCACAATACCAGCAAACATCATTCACATTCTACTGGGAAAATTTAAAAATCTGTGCAAAATCCTTATGGAAACTGACATACAATCTGCAGAATTAATTTATGTTGCAGATTTTCACAGTGGATTTTACCCTTTGCAAAGCATAGGGTGAAATTCAAGGCAATAACAGTACATATCTGCAACAATTGTTTTCCATTATATTTTCCATCCCGTGTGGACCCTAATAGAGCATTTCCTGTTGAAATTGGTATTACTAAAGTTTGAAGTGCTTGTAGTTGTAATCCATGCTTTCCAAGAAACATGATTTGATTATCAGTTTGAAATTGAAGATTTACGTCCCCCTTTGGTGATAAGGGTAGAATTGTGACATAGAGCTGTGTCCTAACATGTACATATCAGATACACTACTTACTATGACCTTACCATATCAAGAATAGCGGTTCTCTATGCTTAGAAAGCTAAGACATATTAATGGTTTAATCATGAACACTATATAAAAGTATTATTAATAATAATAAGACACCAGTAATAGGTATTAGCTTTGTAAGTATAGAAAATCACACTTCCTAATGTGATAGGGCTGTAGCCTGGAGTCAAGTGGTCAGGCTTGCACTTAGATGTCCCAGGTTCAAAGGATTTAGAGGATGTAGCTTTCTAAGCATAGAAAATCTCTATTCTCCACATGGTAAGGCTATAGTAAGTAGTGCAAATGATATTTACATGCTAGGACACAGTTCTGCCCACAGCATGCAGATGTCTAGACCTGACCATCAAGGGCAATGGGGAGTGTCCAGAGCACAAGGGTGTTATAAAAGCAGTGCTCCAAAGAATCAGCCACACCCCTAGGGCTCCAATATGCTCATTTACATATGAATACAAATTCTGATATCTCTTCACCTGTTTCACATGCAAACAAAAGAAAGGTATTGCTTTAATCAGAATCATCAACCCTACCATGCCTGGTTTAATAGGGTTGATCATGCCGATAGAGACTCTTTAAATGACTGGCTGACAACTATCTGTCTATACAACAACTATCATTTTGAATTTTTGTGACCAAAGGGGATAGGCGAAAAACTAAAACAAATGCACATGGGTAAAGAGAGCACCCCTGGTCCCATTGAATGATAAAGGTTTCTGCCAAGCTTCTAAGGAGTTCTCTGACATCAATATTGCTGACTGTTTCCAATAACAGCTGAAAAAACACTGAATGCAGCTCTGGAATACAATGCAGACTCTAAAACATATATGATATATGTACAACTTGTTATTGCTATATATGATATATGCTCTAAATATCCACATTGGAGATGGTGAAATTCTAACCAATGAACATCTTCAGGAATAAGTTTTAATGCAAAAAGTTAAAACTTTTTTTTTTTTTCATCCCTGCAAATGTCATATTGCTTATCCCTTCCACCATGTGATAATTTATAAAGACACTACGCTAGCATAAAGGTGACAATGTCAATAGACCCAGGACATGTTTCCCATTCCAATACAAACATGGCCAAGAAATCAATTCTGATTAACACATTGTGGTTGACCATGTAGATTACGGCGGTGAATACTGATATGAAAAACATTAACACTTAGCACTGGGAAATCCTGACTCTCTGCGCCAAGAACTTCATCCATTTATTAATGAAACCTCTTGACTCACGGAACGCTATTTATCAGATGAAAGTATTTAGAGGAGCTGCAGCTGGATATCCCCTGCTTTATTAAAGATAAATCAAAACTAACCTTTAGAGAAAAAAAATAAAACATTTGTACGAGTCAAAAGAATAAAGTATGCGAGCAGCATTAGGGAAAATGAAAGCAAGCCCCCCTAACAAGAGTGTAACCTCAATAGCCATGCATAAGGAAGCTGGCGCCAGGAATACTAGCATGAATTCAGTAGCAGATGTCAAGGTCTGCAGGATGTGTCCAGCAAGCTTAAATTTGCACATGTTCCTGAGCAGCTAAAATGAATACTTTGTGTCATAATTTACAAGCAAATCAGCGCTAATAAATCACAGTCCTGCTCAAAGTCACGTTGATTGTATTCATCTCCCTTAATATTCATGATAGTGAGTTATTTTGATAGTTCCGTTACACTGTTATCTTCCATGGCCCACTTGGAGAACATCAGGCAGCTTAACTAGAAGGTCATGTATCCCTGATGTATGCCCATGTACGATCCTGTAGTCTATTCTCCTGACTAAACAGCTGCTTTCCCATAAAAGTGAAGGCTAAATAGTCACCTTTACTACTTTGTTCCTAGGCTATGTTGAGTGTATTTCTGTCTTCTTACCAGCAGATGGCAGTGATGCAGAAACAGTTTCTTAATATCCGGTTGACACCTAGTGTTCACCACACAGTGCCACCTACAGGTCATGGAACTAATTTAGACTATTTTTTGTATAGTTTGAAAAGGTGCACACTAGTTGAATCACGGCGTGATTATCTAATGCTGGTTTTATAATATTCACATTTTATTGTTCAACACATGGAAAGACATGAGCAAAACATCTGGTGACGGGAGGGGGGATGGTGGTGGCAGCCAATAGCAGGCTTTAAAAGGGAAGAGCCTCCCTACCAATACGCTGCCGCTATGTACAATATAGCTGGTATAATACTGCTCTTATGTACAAGAACATTACTACTATAATACTACTCCTATGTACAAGAATATAAATACTATAATACTGCTCCTATGTACAAGAATATAACTACTATAATACTGCTCCTATGTACAAAAATATAACTACTATAATACTGCCTGCTATGTACAAGAATATAACTACTATAATACTGCCCTTATGTACAAGAATATAACTACTATAATACTGCCCTTATGTACAAGAATATAAGTACTATAATACTGCCTTCTATGTACATGGATATAACTACTATAATACTGCTCCTATGTATAAGAATATAACTACTATAATACTGCTCGTATGTATAAGAATATAACTACTATAATACTGCATCCTATGTACAAAAATATAACTACTATAATACTGCCCCCTATGTACAAGAATATAACTACTATAATACTGCCCCTATGTGCAAGAATATAATATCTATAATACTGCTCCTATGTACAAGAATATAACTGCTATAATACTGCACCTATGTACAAGAACATAACTACTATAATACTGCCCCCTATGTACAAGAATATAACTACTATAATACTGCTCTTATGTACAAGAATAAAACTAGTGTAATACTGCCCCTATTTACAGTATAAGTATATAACTACTATAACACTGCCTTCCATGTACATGGATATAAGTACTAAAATACTGCTCCTATGTATAAGAATATAACTACTATAATACTGTTCCTATGTACAAGAATATAACTACTATAATACTGCTCCCATGTACAAGAATATAACTACTATAATGCTGCCTCCTATGTACAAGAATATAACAATTATAATACTGATCCTATGCACAAGAATATAACTGCTATAATACTGCCCCCTATGTACAAGAATATAACTACTATAATACTGCTCCTATGTATAAGAATATAACTACTATAATACTACTCCTATGTACAAGAATATAACTACTATAATACTACTCCTATGTACAAGAATATAACTACTATAATACTGCTCTTATGTACAAGAATATAACTATTACACTACTGCCTCCAAGAGAACTCTATTACCCCTTGTATAAAAGCAATTCTGTTGAACAAGTCAATAATATTCCCTGTATGTAACATAAAAAAAAAAATAAGATTCAAAAATGCACCTTAAGAGAAGAACCTTCCTCTAAATTTTCCCAAGGGCTTCTACCAATGTTGATAAGGCCCCTTTAATAATCTTGAGTAGATAAGATGTATCTATAGTGTACAGTAACTTGGTCTCTCTTCTACTCGAGTTGTTTGTGTAACATTTTCCTTTCTTATTTCTTGTTCTCTGTTGCTTTCTATCTTAAATAACCGGTGCGAGCGCTGAAGATATTTCCCGTGGTTGGTATGAGTTGAATGATACTGGCGTGCTGCAATTATTGTCTGTAACATTGACAAATTCACCTCCAAATATCATCAAGTGAGTTCTGAAAATTGCTTTTATGATCTCGTCAGGATCTTTGTGCAGTATTAAAAACCAGTGAAAGCGGCAGACAGATTGTGTTCCTTTTATTGTTCAACGCTAACATAATATTACATTTTGTGATTATGTTCTAGGAGTGAATTGTAGAAACCATGGTCAGTGCATTTGTTTTATGTACTTACATGATGGCTGTGTTCTGTTCAGTTTGTTTCATGTTCTTTTTTTTTACTTTTCTAACTGAATTAGCCATTTTAAAGTTTTTTTTAGTGTTAAGAAAAAAAGATTAGATAGATGGATAGAGATATGGATAGATAGATAGATGGATAAATTAGTCTACTTTCACACTCACGTTCTGGCTTTCCGTTTGTGAGATCTGTTCAGGGCTCTCTCAAGTGGCCCAAACGTATCAGTTTGCATTCTAATGCGTTCTGAATGGAAAAGGATCCGCTCAGAATGCATCAGTTTGCATCAGTTCAGTCTCCATTCCGCTTTGGAGACGGACACCAAAACGCTGCTTGCAGCATTTTGCTGTCAGTCGGATGAAACTGAGCCAAATGTTTTCACTGACACGATCTGGCACAATAAAAAACTGATCTCTCCTCCAATGGTGTTCAAGACGGATCCGTCTTGGCTATGGTAAAGATAATACAAACGGATCTGTTCTATACGGATGCAGACGGATCTGTACAAAACGCCAGTGGATACATTCTAAGAAAGATAAACATAATAAATTCCCCTTTGGCTTTCTTGGAGTTGGGCTACCCACCCATGTCTAGAATATGGTAAATGTTTCTACTCACATGGCCCTGACTCTCAATTTTTAGGAGACTATGCATGAAACTCAACTGGAGTAATAGAAGTATATGCAAACCTCCAGCAAAGTATTCCAAGTTCTACATTTTAACAATCATTGAGTCCCAGCTTTTATATTTCCACCAATGCAGTCTTCTGTCGTGTCCATAGAACTTGTTGCAAACTCCAAAAATAAGAAAACTCTTGTGATCACTTCAAGTTGTCCTGTAACCACAGAAATACACGAACATATACTTAATCTTATCTAATACGTTATTTGTGATCACCTTATAAGAAATAGACCCTCATGGCTAGAGATAAGTGAATCGATGCTGACGAAGTGGAATTCGATCCGAATTTCAGGAAAAATTTGATTCGCACCGAATCCGAATTTCCTCACGATCCTTGGTAACAAATCACATTTTTTCCTAAAATGGCTGCTGCACGTGTGAGGACATGGAGGAAAGAACTCTGGGAAGGCGGGATCACCCATAATGCCATGCATGCAGCCAATCAGCAGCCAGCCAGCCCTGTGATGTCACAGCCCTATAAATTGCCTCAGCCATCTTAGATTCTGACATTTTCCAGTGTACTTGGTGCAGGGAGAGACGTCAGCAGGCGCTAGTGACAGTGCTGGGAAAAGCTTCATTGTGCTTAAAAAAAAACATTTACAAGTGCAGGGAAAGATTAATCAAGGTGTAGGGAAAGGATAGGGAGGAATCATTCCACAGCATTTCTGTTGAACAGGGTTCAGTAGGGGAGGTTAGATCCTGGGTAATAGGAACAATCCGATTACACCTTGCTGTACTGACTGAAATTGCCATTATACAGCTCTGTAATTCCATCAAACCGTTCTTGTTATTCGGGTGCAAATGCTGTGTGATACATCCATTAACAGGGTTTATTACAAGGAAATATTTCTACGTCTTATTTGCCCTTGTGCTGTGCAGTTATATGTTCTAAAGCATTTTTTGGCTTGTATTAGGGAAAATAAAGGCTTATTAGCCGTTTAGTGGTGAAGTGAGAAAATTACACCCCCTTTTGTCGGGTATTAGTGGCAAAAGTAAAATATATTTGCAGTTCTGAAATAGAACAACCCTATTACACCTTGATGCACTGACTGGAGGCACAAACTGCCATTATACAGCTCTGTAATTCCAGCAAACTGTTCTTGTTATTGGAGTGAAAGTGCTGTTTGATACAGCCATTAACAGGAAAATATATGTCCTATTTGCCCTTGTGCGGTGTAGTTATATGTTCTGAAGCATTTTTTTTGCTTGTATTAGTGGGAAAAATGGGCTTTTTAGCCATTGTGTGGTGAAGTGTGAAAATTACAGTGCTTTTTGTCGTGTATAAGTGAAAAAAGGAAAAAATAAATATTTCCTGCAGTTCAGCGGTGCAGTTATATGTTCTAAAGCCTTTTATGGCATATATTAGTGGCAAAATAAAAACATATTTGCCATTCAGCGGTGCAGTTATATGTTCTAAAGCCATTTGTAGAGTGTACATGTGGAAAAAGAAAAAGAAAAATATATTTGCCGTTCAGCGGAGCAGTTATATGTTCTAAAGCCTTTTGTGGCGTGTATAAGTGGAAAAAGATAAATATATTTGCCATTCTGCGGGGCAGTTATACGTTCTAAAGCCTTTTTTGTTGTGTATAAGTGGAAAAATAAAAATATATTTGCTGTTCTGCAGTGCAGTTATATGTTCTAAAGCCTTTTGTGGCGTGTATAAGTGGAAAAAGAAAAATATATTTGCTGTTCTGCATTACAGTTATATGTTCTAAAGCCTTTTGTGTTGTGTATAAGTGGAAAAAGAAAAATATATTTGCCATTCAGTGGTGCAGTTATATGTTATAAAGCCTTTTGTGGCGTGTACAGTATAAGTGGAAAAAGAAAAATATATTTGCCTTTCTGCGGTGCAGTTGTATGTTCTAAAGCCTTTTGTGGAGTGTACTAGTGGCAAAAGTAAAATATATTTGCCGTACAGCGGTGCAGTTATATGTTCTAAAGCCTTTGGTGGCATGTATAAGGGGAAAAAGAAAAATATATATGCCGTTCTTCGGTGCAGTTATATGTTTTAAACCCTTTTGTGGCATGTATAAGTGGAAAAACAAAAATATATTTGCCGTTCTGCAGTGCAGTTATATGTTCTAAAGCCTTTTGTGGCGTGTATTAGTGGCAAAAGTAAAATATATTTGCCTTTCAGTGGTGCAGTTATATGTTCTAAAGCCTTTTGTGGAGTGCATAAGTGGAAAAAGAAAAATATATTTGCCGTTCAGCAGTGCAGTTATATGGTCTAAAGCCTTTTGTGGCTTGTATTAGTGGCAAAAGAAAAAAATATTGCCGTTCAGCGGTGCAGTTAAATGTTATAAAGCCTTTTGTCGCGTGTACTGTATAAGTGGAAAAAGATAAATATATTTGTTATTCTGCGTTGCAGTTATATGTTCTAAAGCCTTTTGTGGCGTGTATTAGTGGCAAAAGAAAAACATATTTGCCGTTCAGCGGTGCAGTTATATGTTATAAAGGCTTTTATGGCGTGCATTAGTGGAAAAAGAAAAATCTATTTGCCGTTCAGTGGAGCAGTTATATGTTTTAAAGCCTTTTGTAGCGTGTATTAGTGGTAAAAGTAAAATATATTTGCCGTACGGCTGTGCAGTCATATGTTCTAAAGCCATTTTTGTCGTGAATTAGTGGCAAAACTAAAATATATTTGCCGTTCAGCGCTGCAGTTATATGTTATAGAGCCTAAATGGGCCTTCTGCTGGACCATTGGGGTCCATTATTGCACCCAAACCTTGGTTCATTGGAGCATCCTTCAGACCCTGATGGTCCAATCCAAAATTAAATTCTAATTTTTTTAATGCTAATATTAATCAATGAAACATACTCTGAGCACCCATCAGTGTTTAGTTTTATAAACCAAAAAACAAGACCTTTGTATGTTTTTACATTGTAGCCATGGTAGCTTGCAACAGAACTCCCCTTTTCATACATAGTTTGGAGGTGCTGGTCTTCTTTTGCATTATAAACCAAAGGACAACATGAAGGAGCTAGTACTGAAGCCTTAGACCTTCAGACAACCAACCTCGTTTTAAGTTGGGCTCATCTTTGCATAATTTACAGTAAAAACCTTTTTGAGATGACAACTCAAAATTTCATTGTTGGGTGTTATCTTCCCAAAGAAGATGGTCGATATGCATCACATAAGGTGGAGATGAACATCTGTCAGAGAACATATGGTGTGGATCTGGGTTTGTCTTCTCAAAGAGGGCTCTTTCTGAGGTGGCAATGTATGTTTTTTGTTTCAAGAGTCACTTTATAAAACAACACAATAGGAAACTCCAAAACAAAAAGGATAAAAGGGACAGGTCATGTTCCTCCTGTTAAAAATGTGCCATGGTACTCCAGCGCAAATTAGGCAATTTTTTGTGTTATGCCATGATTAATGTAAAAAATGACGTCAAATAGTACATGACAATCTCTTTCTATCAAAGCTAGAACCAGCCCTGTATCTCATATGAATCTAGAGATCTCCCTATTCATTGCTCTTCTAGATTTATATGGTATCAAGCTGGCATCTCAAGGGGAGTGTCTGTTCGGCTGTAGCTAAGGGGGCGTGTCCATGCTCTCCCTATCACAGCTCAGGAGGCAGTTAAGGGATGAAACTGAGCATGTGCGACCTTCTCAGAGAGCAGGTCAAAGAAACAAGAAAAACAAACAAACAGCAGGTGGCGCTATACAGATACATTTTATTGAATAACTCAGTGGTTATGCAAGATTTGTAATTACACACAATTACAATAGAATTCAGATCCAGTTGCTGGTTTGAAAACTGTAGAATATTTTTCATGGAGCAACCCCTTTAATGGTCTACTTGGTCAGGGTTGGACTGACCACCCAGAACACCAGAAAGTCCTCTGGTGGTCCCAAGCTCTGATAATAATGGGCCCCTAATAAAACAGGTCCCTTAAGCTCCTGTATACACAGAGGGTGGGCCCCCAGAATCCTTTTCTCTGGTCGACCCAAGGGACTTCACCTCAACGCTGTACTCTGTACCTCCAGTCCAAGCCCCAAAAGTGTAGAACCATTGGCGTAAGAAGTTTTTGTCACGTTTTGCTTGCTTGTGAAATTTAATGAGCAGCTCATACAGGAACGCACCGTATCGTCGTTGACTCCGCCGCTCCTCTTCTGCTGCAGCTTAATGATGCGGTCATTATTTAGACATGTCTGTCAAACTATTAATTGGTTTCGTTTAGAAACCCAAGAAATCTATGGACCGCTGAGCATAATGCATTTTATGGGTTTGTTTTTTCCAAGTATGTGACAGTGCGCCTGTGTTAGTGTTCTGTTCTGTGTGAATCCAGGCTCAGTCCTCAGGTGGATCTATGTAGTTCCTCTGCTCTCATTCTCAAAGCTGTTATTCTGGACGGGAATGGAGGCAGCTGTGTTTACAACTCAAGTCTTGGCATACATTTACCAGAATCTATTATTCATATCATTCAGTATCAGAGAGAGATCTCAGGCCACCTGTCTATCTAACAAATTCACCCTTTTGTGAGCTTTCCGTTCAGAGCAAATTATGCTCACATTGATGAATTGGGTTTTTATGAGCGATGCTAACGAACATTTTCACAGGGACACCAGGCAGTGAACGATTCTGGTCCGCACAGAGAATCATACAAAGACACGAAAATACTAAGATTTTCCAAAAAAAAAAAAACTCATTTTCGGTAGAGCGTTAGGTATAACATTTGGCATCTCCGTGATTGGAATTGTAAACCTGCCATCAATGAAATGAAATGATTAACTTTTCAACAAACAAATTAAAAAAATATTGTTATTTTCTCAAAAGATTAGATGCCTCCCCCGCATAGGTAAACAATCAGCAAGATTAAGGCTGTCAATGTATCTCCTGTGCGAAACAATGAGGGAGGGAAGAGTTTTTGGGTAAATTTTTTGTTATTTTTTTATTCCAACATTCGAAATATTTTGAGAATGTCATCATGAAAAGTAAATCAAGGTGCAACATTTAAGGATAGCATTTCCGTTGTTTTTTAGACTTTCTTGCACAGATATGCCTCAGGATGCACTTATAAAGTTGTTTCTTTTTTAACTCCTTAGTGACCAGCCTGATTTGGGCCTTAACCCCTTCAAGATAAAGCCCATTATGTTTTTTTTGCATTTTCATCAAGGCAGGTGTCGGCTGTATAATACAGCAGGCGCTTGGCCGCACTGACTGGGATCGTCAATGTTGAAAATGCAGTATAATTACTGCATTACCATATACACATAGTTTTTATATGTTTTACTATTTTTGCACTTGATTTTTGCGGGATGCTTGTAGTTTTCATTGGTATCATTTTGGAGTACATAACACTTTTTGATCCAGTAGTTTTCGTTTTTCACCGTATGGAATAATTGATATGATAATGGTGTACTGCGAAAGCGTCAATACCAAGTATGTGGAGAACAGTTTATTTTTGCATGTTTTCCATTGAAAAAGACTGCATTTTTTACTTTTAATTAACAACTTTTTTTATTTTTTTACGATTTAATAGTACCACACTGTTCATGCAGCGTAGTATATTTTACCATCAGTGCTATGCTGACATCCATCAGCAGGCTGTGCCAGAGAAACGCACTGGAGGCAGGCCTTAATTAGGTCGCAGCCTGTGTTTTCATAGACATAGGCACCCCAGAATCACATTCATGGGATGCCGATGGGAGATAAAGGGAGTCTGGTCCCTTTGTAACCGCTTACATGCTGCGGACACTATTGATTATGGCATCTAAGGGGTTAAATGGCGCCAATCAACACCTCTGCTGGTTCAGGCCATTAGAGGAGGAGCACGGCTTTCATTTTAGAACTGACCCATTACACTCTGCTTGGCCGCTGTCAAAAGGCATATTGGTTGTTACTAAAGGGTTGAGGGTAGAAGGTGAGTCCACAACCAGATCCAGAGATAAAAGTCATTCCCTTATTGAAAAATTATAAAAATCAACTGTAATCCTCAAAGTGCATGAGCCTATGTGTTTTCGATGCATACAGAGTCCTTAATCATGGTGTGATTAACGTAGTTGTCTAGTCTTTTACTATTGATGACCTATCCCCAGAATAGGTCACCAATTTCAGATCGGAGGGAGTCCGACACCTGGCACCCTCTCTAAACGGCTGTATGTTTTCTCATCTCTGTGGCATTCCTACCTTAGTGTAGCAGTGACGTATTGTATAAATGGTTATTGAAGGCACATGGGCATGCTTATGGCAGGAAGGAGGAGTAAAGGCAAGGCAGTCTCAATATATTCTTGTCACTTTATGGCTTTTATAATGGTTGGGCTACCAACATATTCTCATTCCAGTAGTGGATCCCAACTGGTGGCCATGACTCAATATCAAGCTGCTAGACCTCACTCACCCCTCATCACTCGAGCAATGCCTTCTGTTGACCTCATTCTTTAGCTCCTTGTTCCTGACTTTTTTGATGACTCTGACCTTGGTTGCTGGATTCCGCTTTTGTTTTACTCCTTGAATTTGTCACATGGCACATTTTGATCTCTACCTGGTTCTGAGCCTCATCCCAGTCTCTCACAATGCCTGCCGCTGTCCCACTTTCCTGGGCAGGTCGGTTATCGCTCCTCTAACCCTGTGAGTATTCGGACTAGTGCTCTGTGAACTTTCTTTCCACACTCCTACAATTAACCTCTTGCTCCCGGTACAGCTGCTAAGGTGCTGGTCAGCCTACCTATTTATCTGGGATGTGGTTCTACTTCCTTGCCTGAGCTTTGAGGTTTACTAGTGTCCAGTAACCGGTGAAGGTATGATCTCTTTCTCACTACCCGTGTACCATACCTTGCCTGTATACTGATTCTGCTCCTTGCCACCTGCCCCGACCTTGGAACTTCTACATGGACTATGCATGTACTCAGCCTTCCCTGACCTTTGAAATTGGTATCTGGAATATGCATATACTAAGCCTCCCATGACCCTGGACTGTGTTCAGACTACTCCTCTGAGCCTGATCCCTTCACACTGGTGTCTCTGACCCCGTGGGTTAGCTGTCAACTACACCAGGACTACTTCAGGAGGTAGCAGCCCGGTTGGTTCCCTGCAGCAAAGCCCAGATCATTGTACAGGGGTTAAAGTGTGAATACCAGGGAACCGCCAGAACAATGCCCTTAGGTTTAGCCCAGAGTCAATCTGGCCAGTTGGCACAGTGGGTCCACACCCACTGTTAGTTACAAAGGGGATGTAGAGCTTTTTATCAGTAAAAAGAACAACTATAAATATACAAGTAGAAATGAATTGCCCTAAAACACCTTGATAATGCTTTACAGTCACCGTAACACTCATTAATGTCCATGTGAGATAAATCCACCCGGGTACTGAGGTGGTGGCAGTATGAAATAACTACCAGGACATGCTAATAAGCAATAAAAAAGCTATTTCTGCACTAAGTTTATCACAGGAACCAGAATAAGTTCCAGCAACTAATGAAGTTTCTCTCAGTGATATCATTGTACTCACTTTGTTAACAGATATTTTAATGTTGTATGAGATGTGGAATTGGCCTAATCCATGATGTAGGATGTTTTTCATGACATTTTCTGTTTGGTGTCCCAAACAATGTAAGATTTGTGGAGCTGCTTATTAGATGCCCAAAGAGCATGATGTATGCATTATTAATTAAAGAAGGTACGTTTGGCTAATTGTCATTTCTATACAGTAGCTCTGCACTAAGATACATTTTAACAATCTATAAATAATTGATATTTTTTTTCTTTCATCTTCCTTAGTTTGCATAAAATTAATGACTTGGTAAATGTTACTCACTTCAAAATATTCTTCTGCGTCTGTGAAAATTAAACTAACACAGTAACCTTAGGAATGGAGGATCCTCTTTTTCTTTCCTATTTTTTTATCTTTTGAAATCAAGAGGAAAAAAAACTAGAAGAAATTTCCATCTCACCGACCTATATGCCGGGAATAAAGATGAACGGAGAGCAGTGAGGCAATGTATTCCGATATCACCCAAACGCTCCTGTCGTCTTTGTCATTAGGACCGGGGAGTTCATTGTCTAATTTATTATTCGCATCATTGAATAATTATCCAAACAGTAATCATCAACCAGTGGGGCTACAGGTGATTGTCATTGTAATAGTATGCTGGGAGTTGTAGTTTCCTAACAGCTAGAGAGCCACATGTCATAGGCCAATGATCTAGACTAGGGATGCCCAACCTGCGGCCCTCCAGCTATTAGGGCATGCAGGGAATTGTAGTTTTGCAACAGCTGGAGGGCCAGAGGTTGAGCATCCTTGACCTAGACCAAGGAAACGTTAAGGAAGAGTTGTTTGTTCTGGGCAATCCCCTCTTGTTAGACGGGCCTGCCAAAAATAAGTTAATTACAGAATTCCTATCGATCAAGGAAACCAGAAAAACAGTTAACCCACATGTTCAATTGCCCTGAATGATGCATTGAATCATGATTATTGAAATCTAAAGTCCATAAGCCCATTGCCTATACACAATAGGTCCAGCAGCTGGATCTGCATGTGGATCATCGCTAATTGTCAGACTGCACCTGTAGATGCATCTTTGTACCTCTATTTACCTGGCTGCACTTCTACCTGCCTGGCCACACCTGTATTTTCCTGGCCTCACCTTGCCTGGCTGAACCTCTACTTGCCTTCCTGCACTTGACTGACCATGCCTATATTTTCTTGACCGCAATTGTACATACCTGGCCGCACCTGTATGTGCCTGACTGCACCTGTTCTTGCCTGGCCGCACCTGTATGTGTCTGACCACACCTGTTCTTGCCTGGCCACACCTTTATGTGCCTGACCACACCTGTTCTTGTGTGGCCACACCTGTATGTGCCCGACCGCACCTGTTCTTGTCTGGCCGCACCTGTATGTGTCTGACCACACCTGGTCTTGCCTCGCCACACCTTTATGTGCATGACCACACCTTTTCTTGCGTGGCCACACCTGTATGTGCCTGACCGCACCTGTTCTTGCCTGGCCACACCTTTATGTGCCTGACCACACCTGTTCTTGTGTGGCCACACCTGTATGTGCCTGACCACACCTGTTCTTGTCTGGCCGCACCTGTATGTGTCTGACCACACCTGGTCTTGCCTCGCCACACCTTTATGTGCATGACCACACCTGTTCTTGCGTGGCCACACCTGTATGTGCCTGACCGCACCTGTTCTTGCCTGGCCACACTTGTCTGGCCGCAAATGTAATTGCTCGGCCACACCTGCACGTGCCTGGGGGCATTTGTACTTGCCTGGGCACACCAGTACATCCTGTTTGAAACAAATAGCTTAAACAGGTGTGGCTCAGAAAGCACAGTACTTGCAATTAGCAGTGATCACATCACATATGAACAGCCTAATGTTAGTCCAAAATACAATGTTTTAAATAATTGACCCAGAGTTCTGGTTTATTATCCAAAGCTTTATATCTCTTGTATAGACATGAGTTAAAGAATAAAATTCTGTTGCTTTCTGCCACCAGTAGAGGGTGCTACATAATAAGACAGTATGCACTGAACGCCTAAGTTAGGAACTTACTGTATACAACTCATATACTATATTAGAGAATACAGTATCCACTAAACCTATAAGCAGAGGCATAACAAGGGGGCAGGGGGCCCGCTGCACTGACATGTCACTGGGCCTGGCACTTTCACTGCACTTCATGCTGGGCCCCATCAAAGGCGCTCATAAAAGCAGCATCGCATGCGGTCAGTCCGGCATCTATCAGGCCCCAGTGCTGCCCTACTAGTAGTATTCACAAGCGAGGTGGGTGGGGTAGTGTGGGCGAATGGGGTTAGTGGGGGATATTATTATTAACAGAGACTGGTAGGAGGGGGGGACAATCCAAAGTTTGCCCTGGTTCCCATAGAACTCTAGCCACTGGCCATAAGCTCCATCTGATGGTGGCAGCAGGCAATAAAATCATTAGTGTTAAGCATGGATGTGAGAGAGAGACGCTCTCTACTTCAGCCAATTTGTAATGGTCAAAAATCAGGGTAAATAAAATGGCTTCTGAAATATAGATAAATTATTTATAAAGGTTTTCTGCTTTGGGCAATCTTACGGTAAATAAGTCCCTGGACAATAAGCACAATGTCCGCCTACTATAATCCCATTGACTGTATTCTATAAGAACATGGAATCCTTTTTCTGTACATAGCTGAGATCCTCTACTAGCTGCCTGTGGAATTTTTGTCTTTTCCGTCATCTGGGGAGCAGACAATCTCCTTATCTCTGCTTTCTGACATTATAAACACTCATTATAAACACTCATTATAGAAGCCAATTTTCCCCACTTAAGGGGAAAAATAAATCCGACCCATCTGTAGTAGCTATAACCTGTTATATTATTACACTCCAGAAATATATCCAGGTTCCTCTTGAACTCTTTTAGTGAACTCACCATCACCACCTCCTCAGGCAGAGAGTTCTATAGTCTCACTGCTCTTACCGTAAAGAATCCTCCTCTATGTTTGTGTAGAAACCTTCTTTCCTCCAGACGCAGAGGATGTCCCCTCGTCACAGTCACAGTCCTGGGGATAAATAGATGATGGGAGTGAACTCTGTACTGACCCCTGATATATTTATACATAGTGATTAGCTCTCCCCTCAGTCGTCTTTTTTCTAAGGTGAATAACCCTAATTTTGATAATCTTTCAGGGTACTGTAGTTGCCCCGTTCCAGTTATTACTTTAGTTGCCCTCCTCTGAACCCTCTCCAGCTCTGCTATGCCTGCTTTGTTCACATGAGACCAAAACTGTACACAGTACTCCATGTGTGGTCTGACCAGTGATTTGTAAAGTGGTAGGACTTTGTTCTCATCACGGGCATCTATGCCCCTTTTTATGCAACCCATTATCTTATTGGCCTTGGCAGTAGCTGCCTGACACTGGTTTTTACAGCTTAGTTTGCTGTTCACTAAAATTCCTAGATCCTTTTCCATGTCAGTGTTACCCAGTGTTTTACCATTTAGTATGTACGGGTGACTTGCATTATTCTTTCCCATGTGCATAACCTTACATTTGTCAGTGTTAAAGCTCATCTGCCACTTCTCTGCCCAAGCCTCCAATCTATCCAGTGTTTATGATCTCTTAGTAGTTTAGAGATAAGGGTTATTAGATGACCGACACAAACTGAAAGTGAAAGTAGGATGCACACAGCTAGAAAAACAGCTAACCCTTTGTGACAGAATGGCTCAATATTTTTAATAAAGGCCAATTAAAAATGCCAAACTTCAGCAAAAAATTTGGATTTTTGATCGCACTGCCCCCCCTGTCATTGAACCCCTCAGATGCCTCGTTCAGTGCTGATTGCGGCCTCTGAGAGTCACATTGAGGCCTTTCAGGGGTTAAAAAAAACTCACCTCATTCATTGGATCGTTGGGAGTCAGTCGCAGCCATCTTGATTGAAGAAAACATGCAGACTCTCGCGCGTGCTAATGTGATGACTTCACCACGTCAACGCTCTGGCTGGGCGAGGTGACGTCATCAGCACGGCCAGCGCATTGACTTGTTGACATCAAACGTCAGTACTTGCGAGATTTGGCACGTCTTCTTTAAACAAGATGGCGTGACGATTCGCTCAACACTAGTCATAACCTATTGCTTGATGTTTGATCATACAATAATGGCTGCTTCCATTGAGTGCAAGTAATGAAAAGCAGTTTTATCAAGATTCATTCCTCACAGTGGACATTACAGATGTATCCTTCCTTACTTTTCTGCTTGGCTCAACAAGCAGAAAAGTATTCTGAGATGAGTGGGGCAAGATGACCAGCTTTAAAAAAAAACATGACTTTGTGATCCTGTGGGGAGTTGCTTATGCTGTATGTGTCTATATTTGGCCTTCCAGTGGTTGTGATGTGTATTTCAGTCTGGCAATGGTTTTGCTAGTGCAATGCATTTGGAAAGTCTTCAGATCGTTTTACTTTTTTACAGTTTGTTATGCTGCAGTCTTATGCTAAAATAAAAAAAATCAAGTTGTCCTCCCTCAATCTGCACTCAGTACCCCATAATGAAAAAGTAAAAACAGAATTTTGGAAATGTTTCCAAATGTATTAAAAGGAACTCAAATTTTGCATGGACATAATTTCAGACTCTTTGCTATGACGCTTGAAATTGAGTTCTGGGGCCTCCGATTTCTCTTTATAATTTTTTACATGTTTCTACATCTTGATTGGAGTCCACCAGTGGTAAATTTAGTTGATTGGACATGATTTAGAATGACACAGCCCTGTTTGTGCACAATCTCACAGCGGACAATGCTTATCAAAGCAAAAACCAAGCCATGAGGAGGAGAGAACTGCCTGTAGAGCTCAGAGACAGGAATGTGTGGAGGCACAGATCTGGAAAAGGGTACAAAACATTTCTGCCACACTGATGGTGCACAAGAGCACAGTGGCCTCCACATGGAAGACATTTAAAACCACCAGGACTCTTCTGAGAGCTGACTACCCCACCAAACTGAATAATCGTGGAAAAAGGGCCTTGGTAAGAGAGGTGACCAAGAACCCAATGGTCACACTCTAGCTGAGCTCCAAAGACCCTGTGTGCAGATGGGAGAAATGTCCACAAGGTCCACCATCACTGCAGCACTCCACCAATTTGGGCTTTATGGCAGAGTGATCAGAAAGAAGCCTCTTTTTAGTAAAATACACATGAAAGCCCCAGTAGTTTTTAAAAAAGCACTTAAAGAAATATCAGACTTTGAGAAACAAGATTCTTTTGTCTGATGAAACCAAGATTGAACTTTTTGGCCTAAGTTTCATATTTGGAGGAAACCAGTCACTGTTCATCACCTGCCCAATGCCATCGCTACAGTGAAGCATAGTGGTGGCAGCATCATGCTGTGAGGTGTTTTTCAGTGGCTGGGACAGGAGGACTGGTCAGGGCTGAGGGAAAGCTGAATGGGGCAAAATAGAGATATTCTTAATGAAAACCTGATCTGGAGCGCTATGGACCTAAGCCTGGGCTGAAGTTTTACCTTCCAACAAGAAAATAACCATAAGCACCCAGCCAAGAAAACACAGGAGTGGCTTAGGGCCAACTCTGAACTTGAACCCAATCCAACATCTCTGGAGAGACCTGAACATGACTGTCCAACAATTCACCCATCCAACCTGACAGAGCTTGAGAGGATCTGCAGAGAAGAACGACAGAAAATTCCCAAATCCAGGGGTGCAAACCTTGTGGCATTACACCCAAGACCACTGGAAGCGGTAATCTACCAAGGGGCTTCAACTAAGTCCTCAGTAAAGGGTCTGAATACTTTATGTTAATGCAAGATTTTCCTTTTCAATAAATTAATAAAGATTTCAAACATTCTGTTTTCACTTAGTCATTTTGGGAGATTTTCGTACAGAATGATGAGGAACAGTGTTTTTTTTTTTTCTTTGACCAAATGACTAGGATTCAATATTTTGGAAACAACTGCACAGTGCTATCACTAAACCCAGCAAAGATGCACAGAAACTAAAGGTATTTAAATGCATAAAAATCCGAAATGGCCTCCCAGAAAACACCAAACTAAGCAATTTGATAGCAGAACCAGATTCAAGCATAAGGCGTAGACAATTTCTCAATTTGTGGTTTATGTCGGCCCACCCATGCACCAGAACTCAAGTCTACTCAAGTCAGGAAATGGAGTAGACTTTTGGTATATTTTTCACCAGTTTTACTGGCCCAGTGTGGACCTTCTCCTTCTGCCCCCTTATTGGAAAAGTGGCGAGGGTGTAGAAAAAAAAGCTAAAAAGTTGCAGATTTTTTTGCAAACCGGCACCTGCTATAAAATTTGAGACTTTTCTACACCCAGAAACCTCCTTTATTGCATGTATTTGCATATTTTTAAAAAAGAGAGAGGGCAAATTGCAACGCACCTAGTGGTAAAAATGTATATTTGCTATAGATTAATTATTTATATAGACTATTGTTATTATTATTATCCTTCACGCATATTACGAGAATCATAAAAGACAAATGTAGACTAGATGGGCCATTAGGTCTTTCCCATCAATATTCTAGTGCGTAGTAGATAGTTTTATTATACCGGAGTGATAATCCCGTGTTAATAAACCTTCTGCATTCCTGTGCGGGAGACCATCACGGATGATTATAAGACAATAACATCACAAGTAGCCCCAAAATGTAACCACTTAGCAGCGGCGTGTCACCGTCTCATGATCTAGATGCAATCAGTAATACATTTATACATCCAGGGAGAAGTCGGCATTGACCTTTTATTTTCATTTTAACCCCCCTGCTTATGTGTCACCAATGGCAAGGCCTGAACTGATTTTAATAGAGTTGATCCTATTATTCATTCAAATTGAGGTGCAGGAGCACTTAGCCAGGAAGAATTTGCATTCGGCAAATGAGGATTTGATGAGCAGAAATGATAAGATATATATTATGTAATCTGCGCTATTTTGCAAGCAAATAAACAGCTCTTGGAATTGATAAACTTAAGAATATTTTATCCTCAACTGTTTGCACATAAATGATTAAAATGCATTAGCAGTTCTGCGTTACCAAAGCAGAGGGGAGGGGAGAATACGAGGAGGGGGGGTGTGGAACATATTGCGGAAAAGAGTGTAGTTGTGTTGCTTAAATTTGTAATTATGAAATTTATGGCTGGTTCTGTTCACTCGCTTAATATGCGGCATTCCGGAAGAGGAACATTAATACACAATGGCATGAAAAAGCCAATTTCAAGACTTTAGTGAAATGAATGTCTTTTAATGCTCTGTGTTTGTCTTATCTGCATGCCACATTATTGTAATAAGTCCACTCAAGAATCATTTCCCTCCACATATTTTTTACCATTCTCACCCTTATTTGCATGCAAGTAAGTTGTCAGCTTAAATCTTTGAAATGCAAAATATATCTCATTTCTATATTTCATCAAGGAGCCTTTCATGTTTAATAAATTACAACTTAGATCCTCCAAGACTTTGTTTTTCATTAACTAAAAGCAAAAAGGATACATTTAAAATCTTAATAACAACCTGAAAGGAGATTTGCATGCCGCTGATATTTGTCATGGCGGCCGGGGCCTGGAAACCGTTCTGCCAAACTGTTTTTGTACGACAAGGTTAGAACAATAATGTGTTTAAGATAAAGACGGGCGGAAAGTTAACTTTTTTTATTTTTTTTTACTACGGCGTGCACAGCTTTAACGACAGCACCACCTTCTTTTGACCCATCTGCCCGTGACACAGAAGAGTTCACTCGTCCTGCGGCAGCTGTTTGATTTAGTCAAGAAACAGATTATTATTATGTAATCTGTCAATCTCGTGGAATTAGAAGAATTTTACAATGAACCATGGAAGAAATGAAGTCAATCCAGCCTCAGCCCAAATAGACATTTCTTCTTTTATTCCTATTCTGTTGTTTTGGGCTTTTTGAGTGTTTTTGGATAAGTGACTGACTACTTGTCTCCAATTTCAGAGCATCTGATTTATGTATGAAATACCTCCTCTGGTCGGCACAGCAATTTGGCTCTACCAAAATTTCACCGGCAGAAGCCTCACTGCTACAAGGTGCAGCCTTTGCGACAGCCCTAATTCTGACTCCTCTTAAAGAGAATGTGTCACCTATATGTATATATTTTAATTAAAGGGCATCAGTCAACAGATTTGTTCTTATGACACCGGCTGACCTGTTACATGTGCGCTCGGCAGCTGAAGGCATCTGTGTTGGTCCCATGTTCATATGCGCCCGCATTGCTGAGAAAAAGATGTTTTAATATATGCAAATTAGCCTCAGGAGCAATGAGGGCGTCGCTGTTACACCTAGAGGCTCAGCTCTCTCTGCAACTGCCGTACCCGTTGCACTTTGATTGACAGGGCCAGGTAGGGTAAATGCGATCACTCCTGCCTGGTCCTGTCAATCAAAGTGCAACGGGCACAGCAGTTGCAGAGAGAGCAGAACCTCTAGGTGTAATAGTAACGCCCCCATTGCTCCTAGAGGCTCATTTGCATATATTAATACATCATTTTTCTCAGATATACGGGCACATGTGAACATGGGACCAACACAGATGCCTTCATCTGCCAAGTGCACATGTAACAGGTCAGCCGGTGTCATAGGTACAAAACTGCTGACAGATGCCCTTTAAAACCATATTCTTTTTTTCTTATGTTTTTTTTTTATGATTATTTTTTGTTGTAGTACATAATTATATGGGCAGCCATCTTGACTGACCAGTTGTCAACACATTTAGGGATCTGCTTTACAGCAGTCACATTTGGCATAGATAGAATTCAATTGACTTCTAGGGGAGAATGGGCATGGTCTGTGACCTGTGCAGAGGTTATTGTGCAGGAAGGGGAGGAGATGCGTTGTCACCAGCAGCTATTGTGAATGGTGGATCTTGCATTCTCTAGATATATGTTATGTGTCATTGTAATCCTCCCTGTCATGATAATGAGATGACTGCTGAGAAGGGATCTTCGCAGTGCAGGAAATGTTAACATGCGAACATGCCCTTAGCCTAATAATATCTCCTTTGGAGGCTCTGTTTTGGTCCTCTATTACGATTGTGGATTAGTGGGCTCAGTTCGTGTCAGTTATGGGCACTTCGGTTATAACAGATCAAAAAATGGAAATAAATAACACTAATCTGAAAAATAACTTAGTGGCTACCACAAAACTACATGAATTAAGATTTTTTGAACAAATTACTGAAAAATTTAAAAACTAACAATCTAAAAAAATGTTATATAAAAACCAGCAAGATTTAAGCAATATGTCATTTTCTGATGATTGATTCGCTATAGCAACTATTCTGGATGCCTCTCCCATATTAAACTAACATGTCCTACCACGCTCTGATCCTATTCAACCTGCTCATGAATTTAACACCAGAGCTGCAGTGAAGACTGACATCCAAGCATTAGGAGAAAGAATAAAACTGTGTCTGAAGGTTAGGATTGACCTAAATTGACCGACTGTCAACAGGCCTGATCATATGCAACTGCAGATGTATCATATTTTAAGAATTACTGTTGTGTGTTGTAATTGGTAATTTGACCATTTATAATCTTGTTTTAGCTTTGTCCTACCACATTGTAATATAACTGTGTGAAACACCCCTTTTATAATCCTGCTCATCATATTTATGAATAGAACACCAGAACGACAGTTAAGACTGACACACCCCGAAAAGCAATAATAAATTAAAACTCTGCATAACAATGCAGATTTATATCAGTTGGAAGCTGAGTGACAGCCCCTATGGGTATTGTAATGGTGGCCATTAGTGGTTGTCATCCAGCATCTGCTACCCATGCAAGAGTCTAAGGCGGCTCAGAAATGGCCGTGTGAAATTTGGGAGTAACAAAAAAACACACCAGAGAGTTTTATATCCAGATTACACTTATTTATTTATTCTTTTAATTTTTTTCTTTGTTTTTTATTTTAATTTTTTAGTTATTTTTTCATTCCAGTGCATTTCTATTGTTTTGGGTCACACATAAGCAAAGATTCCAGGTTCTTATCTCCCCCTCCTATGCCTGCTATACATTAGCGAGCCATTAGTGTTAATAGCTGGTTGACAGATCTAATTGACCAGTTTCATTGTAAACTTTTTATCCCTTGTTTTGATCGTGATAGTGTTCAGGTTTTTTTTTTTTTTTTTCGACAGAGAGATATCAAAAAGCAGACGGGATTGGGGTGAGGGGCGGGTTAAAAAAAAAAAAAAAAGAAATGAATCATTGTATTCTGAGGAACAGTAATCCTTGTTGAGGATTTTGGCTGATTGATATAAATAACATCGTCCCCACCATCTGTCCGAAGAGGGACCTTTCCAGTTAGTGTTAAGCTACAACGGCAGAATAATTAATGAATGGTGTCCTTTGTGCTAGTAATAAAGACAAGACGAATTATGTTATAATCCAACGGCTGCTCATTTGTCACAGCCAAATAAAATGTCAAATAAAAGTGAGGGGGCTACTGTGTTTGTTTAATAGACTACAAGCTACCTGTTTCCACCGCCGGCAGCATCCACCATAATTGCTGGGAATATAAAACTCTTTACAGCATCCATACTTGTGCAGTCTTGAGCGGCTGGCAGCTTTATGAGTGTGAGTCGGTGCCAAAGAATGGTCTAAATAATGCGCCCCTTCCCAAATATCACTCTGCATTCACCTGGAATTATATATATATATATATATATATATATATATATACATATATTCAAACATTTATATATATTAGGGTTCAGTGAATTTCTGGAAACTTTTTTGGGGTCCGATTCGACAGATTTTCTAAAAAATTTGATTCGAACACGAATAACATATGCTCCAATTACCCTGTAATTTGGTATGTTACACTATCTGGTCTCAGATTTTTTAGATAGAGAAATGATAGAAATTTTTTCCCAGAAACCAAGAGGAGCTTTGTCTGGCCTACAATACTCTATATATACTATGCACACCGGACAATGCATATGTATTGTCTCTTTCACCCCCTCTCCCATCTCTCTATGATCACTTGAATTGATTATAGGGGATAACTACTATATTGCCCAGAAATCCAGAGTGCCTACAAAGTTCTTTCTGTGTCTCTCTCTTATATAATCACTTGTATAAGTCATGATGGGGGATAACTGCTATATCGGGGGAATTCGACTGGCTACACCACCAAACTACACATATATATTGCCCAGAAACCCAGAGTCGCATACTAGGCTCTCTCTCACTCTCGCAATAATATATGATCACTTGAAGTGAGTGATAAGGGGATAACTGCTATATCAGGGGGGTCCAACCGGCTATCTCTGCCAGTCCCATCAACATGTAATGCTCAACCACCGCTCCATTCCAACAGGGAACTTGGGATCTTGTTGTTGTAATCATAGGGGGTTCAGCCATTGAAGCCACACTGATCTAGCAGTTATTCCATATCCAGTAATAGCTTATTACCAAAAAAAAACTTTTTTTTTTTTAGGCCATTAAAAGGGTTTTCCTATTAATATTTTTTACACCAAAAATCTTGAAAGGCTGTTAGTAGCTGTTTTAAAGTAATGTTGATACAAAATACATAGTTTTTTATGTATTGCTTTCATTTGGCCCAGTTGGTGATGCTGATAATCTGTACCGATGGGGGCAGGCTTTGGATATAATCAGTTTCCTTCCTCCTTTGGCAGCTGATAATATAGTACCTACTTACTCCACTGAAGGAGTCTTCTCCTATATACTGCCATGTTACTTCAGAGGTTCAGCTCCTTCCTGACAAACAGAGAAGAAAACTATTTCCATTGGCTGCCCTGTAGTGAAAAGAGTCAGAGACCTAACTGTAGGGAGAGTTACTGAGCATGTGTGACCACCAACAGCTCACAAGGTGGATGTGCACATGACTATAGACTTTGAACACCAGGTGGCACCATACTATGTCAGTATAGCCAGAATTATTCACTGGATCATTTTACGCAGCATGTAAATGGCACACGTGCTTCATTTTTATGATCTGCACAAAGATATTTAATGGTAGGACAGCCCCTTTAATTGAATTTGTTTAATTTTCTCTCCTGATCTGGCCCTACTTAAAAAAGGAGCCTGTATGAGATCTTAAATAACATTCTATTCTGTTGTATTGGCTGTGTCTGGTATTACAGGTCAGATGTTACAATGATCAGTTTTGTAATGTAAGGAGTATATAATCTTCAAACAACTCATATTGTAATTCTCCTTATTCAACATGGCGGTCATGAATATTTAATTAAAGGGGATGTCCAGGAATAGAAAAACATAGCTGTTTTTTTCAGAACAGTGTGTGTCATATGTTACTGAGTTGTGATATCATATATAAGCAATACACTGGTGTGACGCTGTTGAAGTGAATCACCATGTTTTCCTAATCCTGGACTATCACTTTAAAACAGCTTTTAAAACAGAAAGTGATACCTCATAAAATATTTATTACTTAACATTACCCATATGTCTACTTTATGTTGGCATCATTTTGTAAATGTAAATAATTTTTTTAGAATTTTAGAAGCAATTCTTAAAATTTTTAAGAAAATTTCCCAAACCCACTTTTTAAGGACTAGTTCAGGTCTGAAGTCACTTTGTGGGGCTTACATAGTAGAAACCCCCCATAAATGACCCCATTGTAGAAACTACACCCCGCAAGTTACTCAAAACCGATTTTAAAAACTTTGTTAACCCTTTAGGTATTCCACAAGAATTAAAGGAAAATGGAGATGAAATTTATAAATTTCACTTTTTTGGCAGATTTTCCATTTTAATCCATTTTTTTCTTTAACTCAATATTTATTACCTTGATTCAGCGGTTTACAGAAACACCCCACATGTGGTTGTAAACTGATGTAGGGGCACACAGCAGGGCGCAGAAGAAAAGAAACGCCATATGGTTTTTGGAAGGCAAATTTTGCTGGACTGGTTTTTAGATGCCATGTCCCATTTTAAGCCCCCCTGATGCACCCTTACTGTAGAAACTCCTAAAAAGTGACCCCATTTTTGAAACTAGGGGATAAGGTGCCAGTTTTATTGTTACTATTTTGGGGTACATATGATTTTTAATTGCTGTATATTACATTTTTTGTGAGGCAAGGTAACTGAAAAATTGCTGTTTTGGCGTGTTACCATTTTTTTTTTTTACAACATTCATCTGACACGGTAGATCATGTGCTATTTTTATAGAGCAGGTTGTTACAGATGCAATAATATCAAATATGTCTACTTTTTTGTTTGTTTCTGTTCTACATAAATCATTTTTGGAAAAAAAATATGTTTTTGTGTTTCCATTGATTTTATTTTTTCTGCCGATCATCTTGTGCAGGGCTCGTTTTTTTGCAGGAAGAGTGGACGTTTTTATTGGTACCATTTTTGGGTACATATGATTTTTTGATCATTCATTATTACACTTTATGGGGCAAGGTGACCAAAAAATTGGTTGTTTTGGAACAGTTTTTACTTATTCATTTTTCAGCGTTCACCTCACCTGAGGGGTTAGTTCATGTGACATTTTTATAGAGCAGATCGTTACGGACTTGGCAATACCTAATATGTATACTTTTTCTTATTTATTTAAGTTTTACACAATAATAGCATTTTTTAAACCACAAAATGATGTTTTAGTGTCTCCATATTTTTATTTTTTGACCGATTGTCTTAATTAGGGTCTCATTTTTTTGCAGGATGAGGCGCCGGTTTGATTGGTACCATTTTGGGGTGCATACGCCTTTTTGATTGCTTGGTGTTGCAATTTTTGTGATGTAATGTGACAAATAATGGCTTTTTTGGTAATGGTGTTCACCTGAGGGGTTAGGTCATGTGATATTTTTATAGAGCAGGTTGATACGGACATGGCGATACCTAATATGTCTACTTTTTATTTATTTTACTTTAGCATAATAATAGCAGTTTTGAAAAAAATCATATTTTAGTGTCTCCATTGTCTGAGAGTGATAGCTTTTTTTATTTCTTGACCGATTGTCTTATGTAGAGGCTCACTTTTTGCGGGATGAGGTGACTGTTTTCTTGGTACCATTTTGTGGGACATATGCCTTTTTGATCGCTTGGTGTTGCACTTTTTGTGATGTAAGGTGACAAAAATGGCTTTTTTTGACACAGTTTTTATTTTTTATGGTGTTTTTGTCAGACGGGTTAGATCATGTGATAGAGCCGGTCGTTACGGCCGCGGCGATACATAATATGTGTGTTTTTTCTTACTTTTTTTTCTATTTTTTGTTATCAAATCAGTGCAAAGGGGCTTTTTTTTCTTGTTTTACTTGAAACTTATTTTTTTTTATTAAAAACACTTTTTTTTACATTTTTTAACTTTATTTCAGACTTTAACTTATGGGGGACGAATAAAGACTACTTCGTTTGAAATCGAATACGGAGTGCCGGTCTTCTTCATTTATATTGATTACCTGGGATTCCACCCACGGACCGTGCACCCATGACTGCAATTTGTGCTGCCCATTCAAGCGTTTAACTTATGGGGGTCTGATCGCCTCTGCAATGCATTACAATACATCTGTATTGTAATGCATTGCCTGTTAGTGTATTACACTGAGTAATACACTAACAGGTTGCCTAGGAGATGGGCCTGAGGCTGGACAGGTTGCCTAGGACAGTGTTTCCCAACCAGTGTGCCTCCAGCTGTTGCAAAACTACAACTCCCAGCATGCCCGGACAGCCTTTTGCTGTGCGGGCATGCTGGGAGTTGTAGTTTTGCAACAGCTGGAGGCACACTGGTTGGGAAACACTGGCCTAGGAGACGGGTCTGAGGCTGGATATCCTGGGCACCCGTAGAAGGCAGGTCCCAATGCCGTGCAAGGCATTGGGCAGCCTCTGCGCGCCATCTGGCTGCCTTCTCACCCATCAGGTCCCCGCCACAGCAGCACGGAGACCCGATGGGCTCCCTCACCTGCAGCAAACCCCTTCTATGTCGCGGTCAGCGCTGACCGCGGCATAGAAGGGATTAATCCGCCGGCATCAATGTAAACAGTGATGCTGGCGGATACAGCAGGGGCTCGGCTATCAGGGACTGCCAGACCCCTGCAGTGATCGGCCGTGCCTCAATCCCGTGCCCGCCCGATCACCATGACGTACTATTGCGTCAAAATGCGGGAACGCAGTGGCCTCCATGATGTAATAGTACATCATGTGTCGGGAAGGGGTTAAAGGTATGTCCTTTCCTTTTCCTATGCATACATTGGTACCTAGAGAGATAATTTATGGGTTTGAGCATTCTACACGCTTGTCTTAGACCTAAAGCCTGCACTTTAATCAGATATCTCATGGCTTCCTTCTCCTAAGATGTTCTGCAGCAGCTAAGTTCCCTGTTTGCTGCTTCTTATCCAAGGTCATTATGCAACGTGGCAGACCAGGCACCCTCCACTTTGCCTCATTTTCTTCCTGACATCATAATCCAGGCGAAACATAAATTTCAGCTATACTTAGCCCAGAAATCTATTACTGTGCATGTCTGGTTTCGGCGTCGGCAGCCGGTTACTAGGAGATGCGTAAACATGGCTGTGGTTGAACCAGATCCTCTGGGAACTACCTATGATGGAGGGCAGGGCTGTACTTCCTCAGAACATGCTCCGGCAGTAAAAATTCACAAACCTGGCATTTATACAGGCATCTGTCGCTTGCTCCAATGCCAGTTCATAGTATACACACAAACATCTGCTTCCTTACACAGAGGGACGCAGAACGCCTGACAGGTCTGTGTTAGCAGGATTCACAATGCCAGTTTTTTTTTTTATGTTAAAAAAAAAAAAAACTAATGCTTCCCGTCAAGCCATTAGAATTGATACAATCAGCCCAGGCCCCATTAAGTCATCAGTGTCCACCTGTGATAAAGATGGGCCATTTGTTTTCTTAAAGCTCACTTAATGTCTGCTTAACTCAATTTATCAGGAAATGTACAACAATTTCCTCACAGCCTGAAATTTGGTAGTGGCTCAAAGTCAAAAGGCCAGCGCTAGTATTATTCAGCTGATACAATAAACAGTCATAAAACCTTGTCCAGCCCTTCCACGTGGTGGGGTGGCGTAAACAGCGGCTGCTCCCAGGAGCTTAGATTGAAGATAATTATTGCATTTATTTCCAGAAAGCAAACATTTCCTTTCCACCTATAATGGATTTACTGGTTGTTGAAAAAAATATATATATATATATATTTTTTTTTTTAGAAAGTGGAGCCCGAAACATACTCTTCTACAATTAGGAAAAAAATAGAATTTTTTCTTCTTTTGCAGGTTTTTTGCATTTAGATTAGGTAGTCTGGACTAACCCTAGAGGTTTAAGTGATCCTTTGACAAATTCCATTCATTTTTAGAACATTTAATGAATTCCCATGTAGATTGCAGGATCTAAAAATTGCAGCATGCAAATTTTTCAAACTCAAATACTTTGATATTTTGCTTTAAGAAAATACTTCTTGCTGATCTGTATGTAATGTTTTACTGTGGGACATGCTTTTTGGGGAAGGTGCAGATTTGTGTGAAGTCTTAGAGGGTAGGTCCATCTGTGAACACCATCCTACAGTTTACATGTATATAGAATTACTAATAATGGGTTATACCACCTTGTAAATACAGTACATTAAAATTATCATGTACAGGTCATGAGGTACAGCCTGTATTTCTTTTGTTAAAATTTTCAAAACATAACAATTAAATATGTAAATAAATACATAAATCACACCAAAGCATAACACAAACCAAATATACAGGACATAACGCACCTCAGCACAGTAAAGACAACACCGGTCCAACCCAACACTCGCTCCCCCACAGAACACCAACTATAAACAGTATTTACAATATCTACAATATCAATTTAAATATCAATGTACTAACAGTCCTGATCCGGTTGCAATCTACCTACACACAGCAGAATACAACAAACTATAGAAAACGTACAAAAAAAAAGTACAAAATTCCACCCATACAACACACCTATAATTTTTTTTTTTTTTGGGGGGTGGGGGTCCTGAGCTAGTCCAGCATCCCATGTGTCCAGTACATGATAAAAGAAGTCCATGAACCAGCCCAGGATTTTCTCATATACCCCAAAAGTCTCCAATGTCCCATAGAACCCTAGAACCCTCCCCCCATTTACCTACCACCCAACCACCTAACACTATACCTAACAACTCAAATTATACAATATTTACATCACTATACAAATATACAATCTATATACACATCACATACCAATATATACAAAAATACATATAGACATACTGTATAAACTAGAATAAAGTGAAGCAGTCCCTACCACCTAGATGTCTGAATGCTGCATAGGCCCATTCAGCATAGGAAAGAGTGACCAGCCTAGGCCAGCCGGTGAAGGTCACCATCCTGATGTAAACATCTGTGTTAAAGGGACAATGAAGCAGGAAGAGGTCCATGCTCTTCAGATTGTCCCTCACACACAGTTTCGCATGGAAGCAGCGCCAAGTCAAATCAAAAAACCTCAAAGGGATCCTGGAATTCAAAAGCTGTAACCCAACCCTCAGATCCTGACTTGGGCAGTCCCTGAGGGCCAGAGGTTTCTGGAAATGGACCAACAGAACCTTCTGGTCAAGGAGTTTCCTTCACTGAGTCCTGATTTCCCACATCCCCAGACCCTACCGATATAATACCTTCAGAACGAGGGCACCATAAGCCAGGAGATGCCCATGTGGTGTGTAGAGATCCTTCACTTGCCCCCTTGTCTCCCATTCCTGGAAGAAAGGCCGAAACCATCCCCAACAGGAGAATACCGATGGAGGAACCCTCTCTTTCCAGAGGCTTAATCTTAATGAAGAGGTATGTAAAAAATAGCAGGGGGCACACTCAACAAGAAGGAGCAAGCTGAAATGTTAATAGTACACACCTTTAATTAATAAAATTAGATAAAATGAATATCAGAAAAAAATATATCAGAAAATAAATGTATCAGAAAAAATATCAGAGAAACCTTCAGAAAAGATACCAGAAGAGAATATATCAGAACAAAATGGAAGGAAAAAAGCATCAAAGGTGAAAGCATCCGGTGGACTGCCAGCAGTGCAGCCCGTCACCTATTAAACGTGTAGTGACACTCTGTGCTGGTGGTTTAAGTTCACTTTCATGATGAAAAGTCTCAATGTTATTCCAAGAGGGAGTCTGAGTTGCCACAATCCGTCCTGGGATGGTGAACTATAATGGAAATCAGTCCCCACCACTGTTGCTCGCAGCAGTCTCCTTGCACCAGCGGCATCCCATGTGGTGTTCGGGCCTATACGCGGCGTCCCACATGACCCTGGAGAAGCAGAGCGCTCTGAGTGAGGGAGGCCGTGTGGGTCCTAGTATCCGAACGTTTCGATGTGTTTCTCGGCGTCCGATACACAGATGATGGGGAGAAGGAAGAAAAAGGTCTAAATTCTTCTTATGTTTGTTGAACAGCTGTTCCAAATGCGCACTATTGTCTAGCCCAAATGCGTTTCGGGGGTCTGCCCCCTTCAGTGGTCAACTGCTATCCCAATTTTGATGGGGGTAATCCCCCTGGCCAAATTCAATGCAGAGGACTTTTGTAGACTCCTGAGGCTCTGGAAGGCTGTCCGGGAGATCAAAACCAGGATCTCCTTCTCCCAGCTAGAGACTTTCACACTTATCCCCATTGATCTTGGACCCAGATAATTCTGAGTAGCATTCTACCTCTGCCTCCCTTCTTGAAGACACAAAAATAGTTACATCATCAGCTTACGCCACCACCCTCAGTGTGGTCTCCGAAGCTGCCTGGTCCATCCTGACACCCACCAAGGACCCACAATCAACCCTTTTACGGAAGGAATCAGTCACGAACATGTAAAATAGCGGGCTCAAAGGCCAACCCTGCAAACCCCAGGTACCACCTCAAAAGGGCGGCCAATCCAACCGTTCACAAGCGGGAAACTCTCTCCCCCTGCATTCAAGGTCTTAAGCCAATTGACAAACCCCCCTGGCAGGCCAGATCTCAGAAAGATAAACCAGAGGTACTCATGTCCAACACAATCAAATGTTTTTGCCTGATCCAAGGACAGCATGTAGCCCTTCCAGTGACCTGCCCTGCCCTGCTCCATGGCCTCCCGGACACTGAGTGCAGAGCTAAAAGTACTGCGGCCTGGAACAGAGCAATTCTGGGCCCAAGAAAGGAGCTGGGGTGCAAACTTCACCAACCAGTTAAAAAGCACCTTTGCCAGAATATTTCTGTCCACACCAAGGAGCGCTATGGGATGTCAATTTTCAATGTGGAATGGATCTTTACCCTTTGACAGAATGATCAGGGACGACCACCTCATTGACTTTGGTAGAGTACCCGAGGAGAGACACTCATTGAATACATCAGTCAAGAGGGGAACTAAGGTGTCCTTAAAGGTCTTATAAAGTTCAGATGTTAATCCATCTGAACCTGGCGATTTTTGGGAGCAAACCCCACAATCACCAGACTGACTTTCTCTTTCTGTATCATTTCAGTCAAAATGTCAAGAGAGGGGTCTACTCCTGGTTCAGGAACAGTTTCAGCCAGGAAAGCCGAAGTCTTCGTTCAAGATCCCTCTTCGCCATGAGATGTGAGTAAAAGGATCTGACGACCTCCGTGACCCCGTACTATCAATCAGTCCTGACACAATCTTACTACTCACTGACATCCTGCAGTTTCTGTAAGGGTTGGGTGAGCGGTATTTCCCTTAATCCCTCTTAAAAACCAAAGATGCATGTCTATAGTACTGACATCTCATAAGCAAAGACTTCACTCTGGAGATCTCCTCGCGGCTACCCCCAGTCGAGGCAAGACATTTGAGTTTCGTCCTCAGGCCCTGATACAGGTGGTACCTGCTCAGACTCCTGAGGCTCAAGAGCTGGCAAAAGAATCTCCCCACCCTTTCCTTGAACATTTTCTACCACTCAGACTTACTGTTGCAGAGATCCAGCAATGGTACCTGGCTCTGAATAAAATCCTTAAAGGGCTGTCTTATCTCCACTTCTTCCAAGAGAGACAAATTGATCCTCCAGTAGCTTCTTCCCATCCGGGGGGATCTCTGTAACATTCAGAGAATACAAAATTAAACGGTGGTCGGAGAACTCCACCTCCACAATCTATCTATTCTAGACCTACATGTACCCCTATGATAGGTCAACCCTGCGTGGCCTGGGGTGGCCAGATGTTGACATCCACCAGGCAAGCCTCACTAGCTATACTTTTCAGCGTGACGCTATCATAAATCAGCTTGTCCCTGGAACCTCCCCTATCCTGGGGCCTCGTGACAGTATGGAAGTCCCGTACAAAGACCACCTGACGACTTGTAAAAAGATAGGGCTCGATCCTCATAGAGAGACACTTCCGGTCCCAAACAATAGTAAAGTACCACGTTGTAATTTGGATGCGCAATGCGAGTAATATTACTTAGTATTCTCGTATTGCGCATCCAACTTAGAGCTGTGTATAGGCAAGTTTACTTGGCTTGCTAGAATTAACAAAGATAACGAATACGAATATAGCACTATATTCTTTATCTTCGTTAATAGCGAAGATAGAGAATATTTCGCTATCTTCGTTCTTAACGAAGATAACGACTATAGCGCTATATTCTCTATATTCATTAATTCTTGCCAGCCAACCAATAGGAAAGTTATACCCCGTTCAAAGTTTCATTCGCAATACATGAATACTGTGAATGAAACTTTGAACAACTTTCCTATTATGTAATATTTGCGTACAGCAAATTAAACTTTGAACGGGGTATAACTTTCCTATTGGTTTGCTTAGAGAATATAGCGCTATATTCGTTATCTTTGTTAATTCTAGACAGCCAACCAATAGGAAAGTTGCCTTTATACCCCGTTCAAATTTCAATTCGCAATATGCGAATAATTTAATCGCATATTATTCGCGATAAATAGAATAATGAAGAATGTTCGATTTCGACGAATATATGACGAATATTCAATCGAATATTCGCTAAACAGAATATGGCACCCCCCGCTCATCAGTATTGGAGAGTCCAGGAGCTGGATCTCCTCCATGAGGGTCCCTCCAGGGCTACAGGTCTCGCATTCATCCGTCGAGCTGGCAGAGCCGCAGCTGGGTGACATTGCTGCTTGGCATGCAGGAGGCCCACTGTACGAAACCTACTACTGCTCAAGCAGGCTGCCAGGTGGATCTTGCTGGTCACCATTACCATCATCCTCCTCCACTACTTGGTCTTCCTTCACCTGGCTGTCAGGCTGCAGCCTCATCTGCCTTTTCTCCTACAATCCACCATCTTCTGAAATCGGTCCTCATTTAGGAGTTACTCCTTAAACTGGCCGATTTTCTCCTTTAGAACAGTCCTTTTTCCTCCAAGTCCCGCATCTCAGCTTGGAGCTGCTTTATTTGGTTCAACATCCCCTGCTTCTTCTTTTTGGGGGCCACTTCGACACAAGCCCTCAAACCATGCAGCTCCTCCCGGAGCCTCCTTAGGATCTTAGTTGCGTCTTCATGTTCATGGAGGTGGCTCATGACCAAGGAGTCGTAGGTGAAAATGGACTCCCAGGCCCTCAGTACACCCCAGCCTTCTTCCTCAAGATCTGCTTCTCCTCCATGAACACCCAGCTTTCTCTGGGCCCCAGAAGGGCCACTCTCACCTGAGCCAGCATTCAGGTCTTCTTTACTAGATCCAGCCTTGCAGCTTTTCCTACTGTCCACAGACTCAGGGGAGACAGAAGCGACATTGCTGCGACTCCAGATCTTCTTACCCCTGAGTCCTCCATACAGGCCAAACGCTGGCTCCCACTGTCCTCTAATGGTCTGCTGCTGGGAACAGGAGCCTAAGGCTTCCCTCCCTCACTCATGCCTGAGAACCCATTCCCTTCCTGGGAAGGAGAGAGCTCGCCTCAGGTGCATTGATGATTCCCAGGCGATGCAGCAGTAGCTCTGCAAAGCTTCTCGAGGACACAGCCGAAATTGATTGGAGCACCTGAGAGCTGCACTCACTGTTCTGCTGGTGGAGTCACTGTGTACATTTCTTATTCTCTATTGATCCTGAGTTAAATCCTGTTATATGCTAGACCTACACTCGCTATTCTACTTTTAAAGTACGTGTGCACTTGTAATATATTACTTATCCTGTACTAATACTGAGTTAGAGTCTATAGTATACTCCAGAGCTGCATTCATAATTCTTCTGGTTGTCGCTGGAAGCAGTCAGCAAGCATGTAGCCATATAGACCCTTAATAGCTTATTTAGGCTGCTATAATACAAGGGACCATTCGTTTCTCCTACATCAGATGTCCAAAATTTTCATTAAGGTGTCTTCACATGTGGCAGAATTTGCTGCAGAAAATTTTCTCAAAGACTGAAAATCAGTTCCATTCACCTGAATGAGACTTGCAGAAATTCATGTGCTCCCCACCAAATCCACCCCATTCAAATCAATGGAACTGATTTTCAGTTGCAGAAAATTTTCTGTGGCAAATTCTGCCAGAAGACATTAAGCAAGACATTTCATCTTTGGACAGACATTCAGCTCTAAGGCATGTAAAATTGTGAATACAGCTCTGGTTCTGGGGTATGAGTCGGACTCTAATGCCTCATTCACAGTGTTTTGGTCAGGGATTCCCATCAGTGATTGTGAGCCAAAATTTGGATTGGAGCCTCCACAGACATAAGGTATAAGGGAAAGAAATGTACCTGTTCAGTGTTTAGAACCGCACCTGGTTTGGGCTCAAAATCACTGATGGAAATCACTGACTTGTGAATGATGCTTGCTTCAGAGTCCGACTCATACCACAGAACCAGAGCTGTATTCACAATTTGACATGCCTCAGAGCTGAATGCCTGCCCAAAGACCCAATGTCTTGCCCAATGTCTGCTGGCAGAATTTGCTGTGATTGAGGCATAACTCAGGATCAGTACAAGATAATTAATTTAATACATTTAGAAAGTTACTCAACTGATTTTTATTTTTTTGCAAGGAGCTGAGACATTGTTGCAATCATTTGCAAAAAGTAATGACCTTTTCGATATGATGACTCTATTGACCTAAGGTTTATGTCCACCCCAGCTATGCACCACGGAGGACCATAACTTCATCCACTGCAGATGATGAATGGCATGAATCATACACACTGTTGCAGTTCATGCCTCAAATAAAACATTGAGTTGAGGGTGGAGGGGGACCAATTATCTTATTGATCCAAACACATCTTACTAATTGTGTAATGAACTTTCCAACTTTTAAATGCCACTTTCCAATCTAATTTGTGCTTTCATTCTAATAATTATTTTTTAATATCTATGCTTTCTGATGGTGAATAGAAACATTATTGTTTACCTAACGAGACTGACTGACAGTACAGAACTAATTCTGTATTTCTTTACACAGCCCTGTGTAAATAACCTGGACTCAAGATTGACACGTTTTACCGGCAGCAGGCACAAGAGATCTGTGCTGCTGATGACAAATTTAGCTCACAGAGGATTGTCTAGACCGGGAACAATTTGGCTGGAAGAAGAACTAGGTCTGGCTGTAAACAAGAATGTTTTCATTCACTAACAACAAGCAGAGATACAAAAAATGGCCAGGAATTGAAAGAAAAAACCACACTAAACAATCCCATTAAACAATCACTAGTCTTTAATAATCAGAATGTGATGAATGATTTGCAGCCGTGATGGGCATGACAGCACCAATGAATTGTTATGGCTTATGAATCTACTGCCTGGCGCCACGCTGTGCAGACAAGCATGTGCCCTGTAGGCAGCGGGCAGCCCACTATGTTTCTGCATGAGGGTTCCAGGACTGGACATGTAGGGGACAGAGTGCATGGCTCCATGGAATAGAGAAACAACTGATGCTATGGAGTAACAAGAACCTTAGGTCTGCTCTGTAGCACTCGGAGATTGTTGACATCTGCTGAGGTTGAAGCGCTCAGTAAGCAGGAAATGGGGTGTCACTTTGAGTGGTAGTCTACCATTACCCTGGCATCCTAATGAAGTGTCTGCAGTACGCAGTGCTACGGGATGGCATCTTAACGCACGGATAAGCAAAAGCACTTTCCTCCTTGTCACTGTCATCCATCTGCTTGCACCCTACTGCAGCCAATGGGATGGAACCATGCTACAATGTGCTATAAGCCATTTAGAGTTGCATATTGCATAATCAGTGCCATTAAATATGTTAAAAAATGACTATTATTGGTTATTTCCCTCTGTCTCCGACACCTGGAGTTTGATACATTAGCGCTCAAGTTTTCCGAGAGCAGATTCACTTATTAATGTTATCTATGCAAAGCATTGCAAGATTAAGCTAAGCATCTCAGTATAAAGAACAGTATTCACTGAGCACACACAGGCCGCTTAATGTGTTTAGTTCATTTATCAATTTACAATGCAAAATCTCTAATACGAAGGTTATTTCGAGCCGCGGACGAGATCAACGTTAAGAGAACAAATTTGTTTCTTTTGAACATTCTCTGTATTTTATTTAAGTGCAACAGTGTTGACCCTGTCTGTCTATCTACACATATATAGTCTTTTATTTCTTGTGATAATTATTATGCATTGTGATAATATAAATATGTATTAGTATATATAAATAGGTATATTTAGGTCATCAGCATCTGATCGGTGGGGGTCCGACACCTGGGTCCCCCGTAGTTCAGCTGATTGAGAAGGCCTCCTCACTGCTTACCAAGCACAGTACTATACATTGTATCACAGCTTAGCCCCATTTACTTAAATAGGACTGAACTGCGTCTAGACCATGTGACTGATGAACGTGACATCTTTGGCCTAGGGTAAGTTGCGAGAAGGTTGCAGCACTCACCAGATCACCTCAGCCTCCTCAAACAGCTGATCGGCAGAAGTCCTGGGTGTCACACCCCCACCGACCAGATACTGATGATCTATCCTGAATATAGGTTGTCTTTATAAAACAGTCAGAAAATCCCTTTAATGTCTTAGTTGGGTTCCTTGGCCACACAGGAGGAAATTATTCTGACATCCCCTTCAATCTCTACAGAACCTGCCTACATCTACCTACAGATTAGGCTGGCCTAACATATTACTGTAGATTGACCTGCCGATTCCTGCAGGAACCAACATGTGACAACCATGTAACCTGTATGGGGGCCTCCCAAATCTCCCTATATTACAGATATTTGGGGATATGAGGATCGGATACTTGGATTTTTCCCTTCTCGAACACCTGTAGGATCTGCCAGCAGCTACAGTATGTAATGTATATGGCCAATCTTGGTTATCATTGTACACACAGAACTTTTCATCAATCAGATATAGACCCAACTCATAAGAAATAGACCCCAGCTTTAAGTGATTGACAGCACAGTCAGAATGAGGTTGTCTTCTTCTGGACCTTTAGTGCTCATTAAGTGTAGCAGAGTTTGTGTCTACCTTAGTATTCTCTGGTGGAACCCTATGACCCAACTGGTGTCCCGTGGAGCTTTGTTTTCTCTGATCCTTTCCCACAGTTCATGGATGTTCTCAATCTCATATAGTGTTGCTGATTTTCCACGATATGTGTGGTTATTTTGTAAGTTCAAGTTCTAATTTTACTAGTTTTTGACCTTGTCTGGGCATTCTTGACCAGTATAATTGTTGATCTACTTTGACTGCCGTAACAATCAACCAAGTCAGGCTATCAACTGGCCAACTGTACCCATCTTAATCACCTCATGGAAGTTACAGTATCAACAATGTACTTATTTCTGTTAACAGTCATGAGTATAACTCAATGGGGTCATAACTGGTCAGGAGACGTCTCCGAAGGATCTAAAAAAAAAAAAAAGACAAAGGTTCATTCATTGCCTCCAGAACTATCATCTTATCTGAACCCTCCATAATGTTCTTCCATCTTCTTACACCAATTTCTACAATTTAGAGATGGAACGTCGCCTAGATCCTCCAGATCTTATTTCATCCCCAATAAAAAGAATCGATTTACATTCCACCATCCAAATAGAAAATAATAAAACCGTAGACGGCGCTTATCAAGCCATGAAACGCTGTCCTGTCCTTATGTCTCTGTGATAAAACCGTTTCCAATGCTCAAAAGACTAATCGAAGCATAAAAGACGCCATGATAGTTTACACATGAATAACTTAACTTTATCTGGGAGACACTATCCCTCGCAAGGTCAAGCAAAAAAGCGTATAAACACCTACGAAATAATGCGTTTTCTCTTTTCTTCTCGTTCTTATCCATTTTTCCATTGGGCGACAGGGAAACAGAACCTCGTAAACTGTTGTAGTACAGGAAGGCAAAGGTACATGAGAGGTGGGGGGGGGGGATATCATATTAGGCTTTTTAGTGCATCAGTTCACAATATTTTCTCCAGGCTTAAAAGAGCAAAGTGTGGCAAAAAAGCCCGAGCTCAGCAACTTTATGTAGCCGAATGGCGGAATGTGACTGCGTGATTTATAATGAGAAAAGGTATCTGCAACACACAATTTTCTACCTAGCTGCAAATAATAATTCATAGTGATGTCCCTTGCAGATAAAAGACCTTTTGTGTGTTAGGCCTATGAGGTAAAGTGATCATGATAAATGTCAGACCGACGCAGGTAACGGCTTTACAAACCATTAAGATTAGCTGGGCCTTTCTTCAATGATAACGCTGGCCAAGCTCTGACTGTATGTGGTAATAATATTGCAGTGCTGATAAATGCCAGAGCCGGTGGAGGTGTTTATCATCGCCGGTTCAGGAGTGCTGACTAAAGCTGCCACAAGTTGACCGTTACTGTTTCTTTTTTCCCCATTCTTTTCTTGTTCTACAATAGATTAGAAAGGAACCGCTACACAATGATCGCTGAGCGCAAGCCGTTGTTTTATTGTAGGGTACCTGCACCTCCTAACCCCTCCAGATACCTGATGGAGACACGTCAGAAGATGGTATTGCGGGTGTCCCTCAAAAATGAATGAAGTAACTCGTGCCCTCTAGATAGCGAGCACCATGTCCTATCTTTACTTAAAGACCAACTAAATTGTCGGTGGTTCATTCAGTGTAGGGAAATGAAAAATATAGGGTTGCGCTCTGTGTCTAGATAGTTGAGGTTAGTCTTGAGCGACTTTGATCTGAATTTCCGGGAAAATTCGATTCGCAGCTTTGTGGTAGCGGATCGATTTTCCCTGAAATGGTATAAAAAAAAACAAATAAATCATACTTGCCTCATCCATCACGCTGGTGGACATGATGATGTCATTACGGGCCGCGTGAGATTTCGGGCTAGATCTTCAATCAAGATGGCGTTGGCTAGCCCGTCGCGTGCAAATGGATTAGGTAAGTATGATGTCATTTATATATTTTTTTTTAATTTTAACCGTTTTTACTGTCAGATGAGGTGACCAGCTATGAACGTGGTATCTGAGGGGTACAGTGACGGGGGGCAGCACAATCGCCGCTCCCTGTCATTGCGCTCACTACTTACAAAGAAATGCACTTTGTGACAAAGTAATTCGTCACTAAGCAAATTTTTTTGTCAAATTCGGCGGCGAAGCAGCTAAATGACAGTTTTTAATCCTTCGCTCATCTCTAGTTGAGGTGCAAAAGTGGAGCAGACTTTGTCCAAAACACAAGTAGGAAATCACCACTGCACCCTCCAAGTTATGTTGCAACCACAAGTTCAAGTAAGTTCCAAAATAAATCCACAAGGCAATGATACGTACCGGAGGAAATGTGACTAATTTCTAACGTTTCGGTCAACTTGTGGACTTTGGTCACAAAGTCACTGAAAGGTTACCATTTTTTGCAGTTTTCTGTCTCTGAATGTAAGCAACCATATTTTTTTAATCCACTAACCGCAAGCAGACATCTTGAAAATAGATGAATTGATACACAAAGCATATTATTATATCATTATCGCCGTACTGCATTTCTCATGACTCTTTTCTCTGTTAGGCTACATTTACAAGACAGAGAGAAAAGGCCATAAAAACAGGCGCAATGTGTTTTTCATGGCCATTTTTCAACCATTTTTGCATCTCTTTTTTAATGGCCATTTTGCATCCGTTTTTCATGGCCGTTAAAAACAAATTAATTTCTTAGCTTTCTTTTTTTTAAAACCCAACCCCTGCAGTACCCTCAGTATACGTAATGTCCCCTATAGTGCCCCAGTATAAAGAATGGACCCCTCTGTGCCCCCAGTATAAAGATTGGCCCCTTTTATGCCCCAGTGTAAAGAATGGCCCATTTTGTGCCCCCCAATATAAAGAATGGCCCCCTCTGTGCCCCAGTATAAAGAATGGCTCCTTTTGTGCCCCCCTGATTATAAAGAATGGCCCCCTCTGTGCCCTCAGTATAAAGAATGACTCCCCTCTGTGCCCCCAGTGTAAAGAATCACCCTCTCTGTCACCCAATATAAAAAATCACCCTTTTGTGCCTCCCAGCATAAAGAATGGCCCCCTTGGTGCCCCCAGTACATATAATTTACCCCTGTTGTGCCCTCATTGTTTTTTTTTTTAACCCTTGAATGGCTTTAAAAAAAAAATACACTGTACCCATTTTTAATGGCATTTAGACAGGTGCACTCCAGCACCCCTAGACAGCTGTCAAAACAGTCTCATTGATTTCAATGGGGTCCATCTGTCCATGAAAACCCCAAAATAGCATAGTCTCTTCCTCTAATAGTACAGATGTGTGTATTTTAAGGGAATGTCCCCCCAGATCCTTTAGGTGCATCAGAAGGGAGGATGAGAGATGTAGATGTTTTATTCTGCTGTATATTTTTTGCATCAGACTAAATACCTTTAGTATTGTGTCTGTGCTGATTACTCTCTCTCCTGTCACCGGTCCCCGGAGCAATCTGGATCCATGACAGATACGCGGGTATTCAGTGACATAACAGACACCAACACAGTCCCGGGAATTTCCTTTGCATGACTTATTTTCATGTCTAATTAATACAGATTATGAAGTGGAAACAAATAATGAACGTGGCCCATCATATAGATCTAATGACAGACACAGAGTCAGTGGTATCACCGCACACGTGGTCCCGAACCGCTCAACAATTCCCAAATAATCTGATAAAATGTAACAAGATCTGCTTCAGGCATATTATTAACTGGACTGGCTGTGGATGTTATACATGGGGCCAGACTTGGGTACCATCTGGAGACTTTCATACCATTATGCCATAGGATTGAGTAGATAGATATTCCATATTCTTTCTGCTCAGTGTCGCCCCCTGCTGACAATAAAAGTGGGAAGGAAGTGACAACCGTGCTGAACACATTTTTGATTTAGAAACAGGGTTGTCACTTTTCAAGCTCATTCAGCAACTGTGTAATACATGTGTAATATACCGCCCCCTATAGAAACATTTTTGTGAAAAAGCAATATACAGAAAGGAGAGATGGGGTAAAATTAGCTCTGTTCAGTTTAGTGGAGTTGGGTTTTAGAGGCAAGCACGTGGATTTTTGCAAATTTTTTTTGCAAGCCCGATTTAAATGAATGGGACATCCAAAGAAATATGCCATGTCTGAATACACCCCGAAGTTGGCCGTACACATTAGACATATAAAGTCTGAACCTGATGATTTTGGTAACCACTTAAAGGGGTTATGTCATCTTAAACATTGGTGGCATATTGCTAGAATATACCACCAAGGGCAGATAGGTGCGGGTTCCATAGGTGGCCTATCCAGAACGAGCCCCCAAAAGTGAAGGATGCTCCATGCATGCACGGTGTGCTCTTCATTCATTTGTATGGGAATTCCAAAAATAGCCTGCAGTCCCATAGAAATGAATGGTGGACAACTGCATATATGCGTCTGCTCCCGGCTCACTGGAGATAGTTCCCTCTGGGACTGAAGCCTGCAGAATAGTGAGTGCAGCTCTGGTTATAATACAGAATTTAATTCACAATCATTACAAGGTGCATAACGCAGTGTATTTACAAAATGACTTCACCAGCAGAATAGTGAGTGCAGCTCTGCAGTATAATACAGGATGCAACTCAAGATCAGTACAGGATAAGTAATGTAATGTATGTACACAGTGACTACACCAGCAAATTAGTGAGTGCAGCTCTGGAGTATAATACAGGATGTAACTCAGGATCAGTACAGGATAAGTAATGTATGTACACAGTGACTCCACCAACAGAATAGTGAGTGCAGCTCTGAAGTTTAGTACAGGATGTAACTCAGGATCATTACAAGAGGTAATGTATGTACACAGTGACTGCACCAGCAGAATAGTGAGTGCAGCTCTGGAGTATAATACAGGATGTAACTCAGAATCAGTACAGGATAAGTAATGTGATGTATGTACACAGTGACTCCACCTGCAGAATAGTGAGTGCAGCTCTGGAGTATAATACAGGATGTAACTCGGGATCAGTACAGGATAGGTAATGTACGTACACAGTGAGTCTATCAACAGAATAGTGAATACAGCTCTGGAGTATAATACAGGATATAATGCAGTCTATGAACTCCATTTTTTTTAAATATTAATTCTATATGTAAACTGCAAACTGTTACCTACACTTTCACAAACGCCGTTCATTTTTATTCACAAGGTAGTCAGACAGGAAATAAAAAGACAAAGCACATACACACCTCTAAAGCATATGTTGCCAGACTGTATTCCTATGGATAGGTACGTCCCTGGGTGTCAAACCTCCTGCCTGAGGGGTGATTTTACGGCACATTAAAAAATCGTATCAGATTTATGAAGTCATTGTTGCACGCAGGTTCTGGCAGTCAAGTCTCACAGTGGGTTCTTGGAGAATGATTTATACTGTGTCAGTGCCAACATGGAAGGTGTCTTGTTTAATGGTTAACCGCCAACCCTCGCTGTTCTGTGGATGATGCATAGATCTGATAGTCATTAGCAGGGGATATTTGGCAAAATTCTGGCAACGGCAACGTTTTGGTGCAGTAAATATAGATACAAGGACATGTGAAGAGCAAACTCAAGCAAGTGATGTTGTTTCTGTTTGGGGAGTACGGCTTAATTGCTGCTCTTAATGTCCTATTAAGTGACTGAGTAAATTCCAGCTGTGAGCCTGTGATAAATCATTTTATGTTCAGCAACAGGGACCTTCGATGCAAAAGGAAGAGATTCAATACTCTTTTCTTAGAAAACTAAAGGCTTTCTTGAAATTAATAAAAGATATGCATAATTTGTGTCCGCACTAATATATAGGACGACAAGTACATGAGCACTTCCAGGAGACTTGTATATTTCGGGGTCTTGCAAAGGTTATGTATCCATTATATTCTCCAGTGTATACATTGTATCCGACATATTAATTATAGTTTCCATATATCAAAAATATTGACCTGGTCTATGATAATCCTGAAAGTCTGACACTGTGCCATTTGTTTCAAGCACACAAGTACAAAATCATCCAGGATCCCTCAAGATATTTACTTAAAGGGGTTTCCCCATCTCAGACAATGGGGGCATATCGCTAGGGACCCGCACCTACAGAAACCCTTCTGTCCTGTGTGGGGGGCCTGGTTTGATCCTTGCTATGGGGCCCTTACTTCTCTATGTACGTCACCGACTGCAGGATGCAGAACCAGCACAATAGGGCAGCTAGAAGTAAATATTAGTGATAGGCAATATTCAAATTCGCTAATTTTTGGCCGAATATTCGCCATAAATTTGCAAATTCGAGAATTTGTAATCTCCAGTCATTATTTACTTGCTTGCGAAAATTGGCAATGTAATATATTCACGATAAAAATTCGCGATTAGAATATTCGCGATCAACACTAAGGGGTAGGCAAATTTTCTAATGGTTGCTAGGGATGGTGCTAAGTGCCGATATTCACGATAAATTCGCGATTAGAATATTTGCAATCAACACTATTCGCGACAACCAATATATAGCACTATATTCTAAATATTCACAAATTCTTGAAGTGGCAATATTCGCGATTAAAATTCGCGATTCGAATATTCGCGCTCAACACTAGTTAATATAAGCAGACACCTGGGGAGACCGGAGTGGATCCCCACACTGTCCCCAGTAACTCAGTTACCCTTTAAAGTGCTTTTTACTATTGATGACCTATCCTCAGGATAGGTCATCAATATCAGATCAGTGGGGGTCCGACTCCCAGCACCCCTGCCGATCAGCTCATAGGAGTGCTGCCTTTTCTGCTCTGTTTACCTACTTGCCGCAGCAATTGCAGTGGTGACTAGGTATAATTACAAGTATGGCGTCCCCATTCACTTCAAAGGGACAGCTCTACAGTATTTACTTGAACAGACAGTGCCGTCCCATAGAAGTGAATGGGGACACAATACTTGTAATTATACCTGGTCACCACTGCAATTGCTGCGGCAAGTAGGTAAACAGAGCAGAGAAAGTAGCAGTCGTATGAGCACTGCCTTCTCTTCAAATGGCTTTCAGCCCTGGGGTCTCAGGTTTAAATCCGACCAAGGACAACATCTGCATGGAGTTTGTATGTTCTCCCCATGTTTGCGTGGGTTTCCTCCGGGTTCTCCGGTTTCCTCCCACGTTCCGAAGACATACTGAGAGCAAACTTGGATTGTGAGCTCCATTGGGGACAGTGTGATGCTAATGTCTGTAAAGCGCTGCGGAATATAGTAGTGCTATATAAGTGTGTAAAATAAATAAATAAAAAGAAACAGCTGAAAATATGACAAATATTCTACCAAATATTTTCAAAATATCGCGAATTCGAATATTGCCCCTTCCGCTCATCATCACTAATCAATAGTAAACAGTGGACAACCCTTTTAAGCTAGATATCCAAGACTGACTGGCAGGAGTCACTCTAGGCCATTCCAAATCTGTTTTAGTGCATTTTTATAATTACAAAAAAAAAAAAATCACACGCACATTGAAGTGGAGCGCCTCTTTAAAGTGAACCTCCACACTGTCTCCAGTCGTACAGACCAGTGAATAGTTATCATTATAGGGGTGTGTGCAGTGACCCCTATAATAAGGGGGTCCTGGAAGCTTCATCTGCCCTGTATCAGCGGGGGATTGAAGAGAGGAATGTTGTCTTTTTGATTTTTAAGAAATTGTTGTTTTTATTATATTTTATATTTTTATTATATTTTTTCTTGTAGAAACCAGATAGCCCCTTTAAAGGGCTTGTCTGGGATTTAAAGGTAGATGACCTTAGGGCAGGTCTTCAGTAGTGTTGAGCAAACTTGTGTTTTCAAGTTCGGCGTACAAGGTTCGGGTTATCTAAGAATTCCATTATGGATTCCGCTACCACAGACCATAACTTATAGTCCGTGGTAGCGGAATCCATGACAGAATTCTATGATAACCAGACCCTTGTACGCCGAACTTGAAAACACAAGCTCGCTTGCCCCTAGTCTTGAAGGGACCACTATGATCGACTTCTTCATTACCAGGGACAGTGCGGTACAGTCTGTAGTGGCTCTGCGTGGTACTACACGTGGCTGTGGTCACATGAATGCGATGTAGTAAGTTGCTGTATCTACAACATTACAAAATGTGCGGTGCCTGGGAAATAACGAAATGCCTGCAGCACTTACCAGAGCGATGTGGCTCCTTCAAACAGCTGATCGACAAGGGTGCCAAAAGGACAGGTATAAGTATTTTATGGCATTTTTCAGCACTTTTGAGTTTTATTGTAGATGTGATTTATTTTTATTTATTTTTTGCTGAAAGTCTGTAGAAAATATGAAATTAAGTTTTTTATTCATGTGATATAAGTATTTTATAGTAAATTAATGAATAAAAATTTGGTTTTAATGAGAATCTTTGATTAGTGTTTTTTAGTTAGTGTCATTTTTTCTAATTGGTGCCGTTTCTTTGTCTGCTTTTTTTTTCTTTTTTATTATTTATGGTTTTAGTTGAAGCGTGTTGAGGAAAAATGCCTGACGAAAGCCGCCATTCACACTTTTGTTTAAAAAAAAAATGCTGCCATAGAAAGAGCATGCATAGAAACAAGGTTTTTATGGTGTGTTTTTTTTAATGGTCATGTGTATAGTCCTATTAGAATGGAGGCCTACAAGGTACGCAATGGGCACAGAGACAGCACTGTGTGTAATATTATGGCTCCATGCAACTCAAAGCCCTGATACACCATTATGTATTAGTTTACTTAAAAGGGTTTTCCAGGATTTTTTTTACTGATCACCTATCCTCTGATCGGTGGGGTCCAACATCCGGGACCCCTGCCGATCAGCTGCCTGAAAAGGGACTGATGCTCCTGTGCCTTTTCCTTGCACAGCGGCGCAGATTGTATCACGGCTGTGTTTGGTATCACACTTAGCCCCATTCACTTCTATGGGGCTGAGCTGCTCCTAGGCCACGTGACCGATGAGCGTGTCGCCACTGGCCTAGGAAAAGCAAAGAGAAGGCCATGGCAATCACTGGAGTGACGCTGCCTCATCAAACAGCTGATTGGCGGGGGTCCCGGGTGTCGGACCCTCGCCGATCACATACTGATGACAGATCATCAGTAAAAAGAAAAGGCTTGGAAAAACCCTTTAAGTTCCATAGAAAACCATAAGCCACAGACTGAGATGACAAACCCAGCTCTGGCAGTATCTTTCTTTGGTTGTTTTTAGAGAGAAAAGTTTATGTTTTTGCTTAGGTTTTTATGTTTGTTTGTTTTTTGTTTTTATGTATTTTTGTGTTTTTTTTAATGTTTTTTGTGATATATATTTTTTTGTTTCTTTTTTTCTTTTTCTCTTTGATTTCTCACCATTCTTACCCCTTTGTCATTGACAGAAATTCCAGAAAGTGACCGGCGAATTCAAACACTGAGGAACCTTGTGACGCAGCTGCCGCCATGTAACCGGGACACGATGAAGGCTCTTTTCGCACACCTCAGAAAGTGAGTTGAATATATTTAAGTCTACGCCATTGTTTGGTGTCTTAAATAACTGGTCCGTGACAAATTTCTAAAATATACTCCAGGGAGCATCGCACTCACATACCAAAACGTCTCCTCGGGATCTATCGATCGCTCTACTACCCAGTCTATAAACAGCAGCAGGTTCCAATCAAAGTGTGGCTCGGCTCCATTACCTCACAGGGCCACACTCTAATTGATCCCTGCTGTGGGCCATTTTGAAGGGAAATGAAAAAATCAACACATGATTCCAGTAATGATTTTAGTTCCTCCTAAATGTCTTTAACCCTTTGTTGCTTGTAGTGTTAAAATTCAGGCTTTCTCCAAAAAAAATTCGGGACAACCACAGGAGCTTACACTCATCCAGAGGTTTAGACTGCTGTCTCTAAAGGCCCCCATACACATTAGTGTACTGTAGGCCGAAGCTGCCGATAACAGTGGGTTTGGCTGACAATCTTACGTATCTGGGGAGCTTCTGACTTTCCCCCGACATCATCTGATTGGGAAGTTAATATGTTCACCCAATCATTTTGTTCTCCCATAAGAAGTTACTTTGTCATAGATTTTGAGTTTTTTCCCCCCTGAATTTTGATTAGCCACACCCCTTTAAATGTCCGCCATTGTGTACATTTAAAGGGATTCTGTCACCACCTATAAGCCCTGTGAGCTAAACATATGCTCATGTCCAGGGTAGCATTCTGATTTCTAAGGTGGCCCTCCCCCTCCTCCCACTTTGATTTCCCGCGCATGCGCACAGCGCAAGCAGAAGCCAATGCCAGTAGTCCGCACCGGCACATCAGGCTCAGCGTGCGGGATCTCAAAGCGGGAGGAGGTGGAGGGAGAGGCGGCACTGAGGAGTAGAAGGCGGCGCTGGGCACTAACATCGATGGGTGCGGCCGGGCACCATGCATCCACAGACCTCCTCTTGGGCACCTTAATTCAATGATTGACAGGTTAGTAAAACCTGTTTTTCTGCAGAATAAAGCCACAAATATCTTTTATAAGGCCACCTCTGAATGCTACCCTGGACATGAGCATATGTTTAGCTCACAGGGCTTATAGGTGGTGACAGAATCCCTTTAAGCGTGCATTCACACAACCATATTTTTAGTCCGTGTCTGATCCACATTTTTGCAGGTCGCACACGGACCTATTCATTTCTGAGGGGCCGGAAAAAATGAGGACCGCACATGGATCTCATCTGTGCAGCTGAGCCGCAAATTATAGAACTTGTCCGCAAAACGGACAATGATAGGCCTTTTCAATGGGGCCTGCAAAAAGTGCAGGATGCGCACGGACCACATCCATATTTTGCGGATCTGCAATTTGCTGACTGCAAATGCCCCCTAAGACAAGATTAGTAAATCTTTCCCAGGAAGGTATAGCTACAAATCTGTTTTCCAACTACAAAAATTACATTGATTGTAGCTGCTGCAGACTGACATTGATATACATTTTGTGATTGTTTTTGTTTAAACTCTTTTGCATAAATATAAAAAGTGCCTGTAAATAAAGGTTACGTTATCTCTGGGGCTTTTGGCAAAGATGAATGGCAACCACTATGGCCGACAATACAAATTCTGTGTGGGTCACATACATGCTCCTGCTCGCAGTCTGGGTTGGCATTATAACTGGCACAGCAGAAACCTGCATCACATTACCTTCATTCTTATCAGCTCTGCTGCATTAACAATATGGGCTCTGCTGCATGTCTATCTCTGTTTTCATAGCTAAGTACATAATTCAATTTTCTTTTCCTGCCAATACAAAGAATAGTCCAACACTGATTACACAACATATCCAGAATAATTAGGTTAGATGGTTATCGAGCCCCAAATACCATGAGGATATCGGATATATAGATTGTGTGCTCATATTGTTAACAGTGATTATGTCATGAGTGTATACGATGCCGTTATGTTATCTATCATATTCCAAATATGAATTAATTAGTTGTGCCACTAGCTATTATCTATTAATATACTATCTATCTCATATCTATCTTCTATCTATCTATCTATCTATCTATCTATCATATCTATCTCATATCTATCTATCTATCTATCTATCTATCTATCTATCTATGCATTATCTATCTATCTATCTATCTATCTCATATCTATCTATCTCATATCTATCTATCTATCTCATATCTATCTATCTATCTATCTATCTATCTATCTATCTATCTCATATCTATCTATCTATCTATCTCATATCTATCTATCTATAAGTGTTGGGCGAGCATGCTTGGCTGAACACCATTTTGAGCATCGCAACTTGAGCATCGCGTGTGCTCGAGTCTACTCCCGACACATTTATTGGCTGCAACACAGCCAATAAACGTGCGGGTAAGTACTGGCACTCACTGTAATGCAGTAACCATGTTGTTTACTGACATTACAGTGATTGGCTGGCCAGAAAGCGTTTTTTGGTGATTGATAGCACCCGATGACAAGTGGTTCGGCTCAGTCTTAGTCAGGGCGAGCTGCAGCAGAAGGGACAGATAGTGTAGGGACAGGAATTTTTTTTTTAGGCAGGGTTTAGTGTTAGGGTTTTTAAGGACTATTGTTTTATCTGGCTGAAATATATATTATTAGCGCAACCTGCGCTAAATTGCGTGAAATTGTTTGGCTGCTGCTAACAGTGACACAACCTCAGCTACATCTCCTGTATAACGTTTGTGCATCCTAAATATCTGTGACATTCAGTTTAATTTTATGTTAGCCGCTAATGACAGCGACGTTACCTGCGCTACGTCTCCTGTATAAAGTTTGAACATTCTAAACATCTGTGACATTCAGTGTAATTTTTTCTTAGCTGCTGGTGACAGCGACATTACCTGCACTACGTCCTGTATAACATTTGTGCATCCTAAATATCTGTGACATTCAGTGTAATTTTTTTGTGCATACACTTACAAAACCTACGCTTCTGTACGTGTGCCATACTTGCAAGCATATATACCATTTAATATGCTCAAGGCAAGCAGTAAGGGACGGGAAAGTGGGTGTGCTGATGATCCTGGGCATGGTGAAACTGTGTCTGCTGCCAGAGCACAAGAAACACACTCATCCACGATACCTAGCCTCATGTCCCAGTTTGAAAGGCGGCACAGGACACCACTATCAAAGTCACACCAATGCGACCATGTGCTCGGTTGGATTGGAGCAGATAATGCTTCCAGTTGGTTAAGTACCACCCACAAAGTCCAGTCTCAGTAACCAAGAGTCTAGTCAACAGAATCCTCACCCTGATCCTCCCGCCCTGCACCTGGACCTACGCAAGCGCCATCAGCTAGCACATCCACTTCTGTGTCCCAGCGCAGCGTACAGATTTCCATACCCCAGGCCTTAGAACGAAAGCACAAATACCCAGCCACCCACCCACAGGCTATAGCACTAAATGCGCACCTTTCCAAATTGCTGGCCCTGGAAATGTTGCCATTTAGGCTTGTGGACACTGAGGCTTTCCACAGCCTGATGGCGGCGGCCGTCCCTTGTTACTCAGTCCCTAGCTGCCACAATTGTTCCCGATGTGCCGTCCCCGCCTTACAACAGCATGTGTCACCTTAACATCACCCGTGCCCTGACCAACACAGTTATTCGGAAGGTCCCCTTAACGACTGACAAATGGACAAGTGGTTTTGGCCAGGGACTCTACATTTCCCTGATGGCACACTGGGTGAACGTTGTGGAGGCCAGGAGCGAGTCATACCACATGTCGGATGGCACAGGTGCTACCGACGCCAAGAATTGTGGGCCTTACTTCCATCAGGATGTCCGCCACCACCTACATTATTAAAGAAAGGAAAAAAAATTGCGGAGACAGCATGTCCAATGACAAATGTGTTTTAATCCGGATGCTACGTTTCGGCTTTCACATCACATTGGACGTGCTGTCTCCGCTTTTTTATTTTCCTTTCTTTACTGTATTGATGCGAATACAGTGACCCATCTACCATCCCTAGGGGACGTGCACCACAAGAAAGAACACCTGGGAGTGCTGTATACATGTAAGAATTACCAACTACATTATTGGCAACAACCCCCCCCCCCCCCCTTCTCCACTTCCACCTCTGAATTCTCATCTTGCAGCACCAGTCAGCCATCAGTCAGTAGCTGGTAGCAGTGGGGAAGTGGCAACAGGCCGTGCTGAAACTAATTTGCTTAGTTGATAAACAGCACACTGCCGCAGAGCTATGGCAGGGTATAAGGGACCAGACTGAGCTGTGGCTCTCGCCACTCAACCTACAACCAGGCATGGTTTTGTCTGATAATAGCCATAACTTGGTGGCGGCTTTGGAGCTCGGCAAGCTCACACACATATCATGCCTAGCCCACGTGTTCAATTTAGTGGTTCAGCGGTTTCTCAAAACCTACTCCAATTTGCCTGATCTACTGGTGAAGGTGTGCTGCATGTGTGCCCATTTCCGAAAGTCATCTACAGCTGCTGCCGGTCTGGCGACGCTGCAGCAGTGCTTGCAATTGCTAGCTCACTGACTGTTGTGCGACATGAGCACGAGGTTGGAACTCCACGTTCCACATGTTGGCCAAGCTTGGTGAGCAGCAGAGGGCAGTAGTGGAATACCAGCTGCACCATGGTAGTCGCCTTTCCAGTCAGCTTCCGCTCTTCTCAAGCGACGAGTGGGCATGGATGTCTGACCTCTGTGAGGTTTTACGCAACTTTGAGGAATCAACACAGATAGTGAGCGGCGATTCCGCTATTATCAGCATAACCATGCCACTTCTGTGTCTACTGAAATGCTCGCTGATCACAATGAAGGCAGACACTTTGTATGTTGAAGAGGTGGAAATGGGGGAAGACAGTACACAGAGTGATAGCCAGACCACCCTCAGTTTGTCTTCTCAACGCGAATTGGATGAGGAGCAGGAGACGGTTGCCTCCGCTACAGAGGGTAGTACCCATAGCAGGTTTATTCCATATGTTCAGCGTGGATGGGCAGAGGAGGAGGAAGAGGATGAGGAGATTGAGAGTCCTCCTCCTGATGAGGCAGCGAAGTCTTGTCTGTTGGGACTCTGGCACACATGGCTGACTTTATTTTATGCTGCTTTTCCCTTGACCCTCGCATTATACGCATTTTGGCCAACGCTGATTACTGGTTGTTCACCCTTCTCGACCTTCGCTACAAAGAGAACTTTTCATGTCTCATTCCTGTGGTGGAGAGGACTATCAAAATGTTGCAATATCAGAAGATCCTTGTGGAAAAATTGCTCCAAAAATTTCCAGCTGACAACACTGGCGGCAGAGTACGTGGTTCCTTGGGCAACCGGGGAGGGGAGACAAGGGGAATACACAGCCATTCCAACATAGGCAGGGAAACACTCTCCAAGGCATGAAACACTTTCATGACACCCCGCCAGCACCCTCACCCAGATGCGCGGCCTAGTGTCACAAGGAGGGAAAAGTTTTGGAAGATGGTGAAGGAGTACGTAGCAGACCGTGTCAGCCTCCTCAGTGATCCCTCTGTTCCTTACAACTATTGGACACATGGCATGAACTGGAGCTCTACGCCTTGGAGGTGCTGGCCTGCCTTGCCGCCAGCGTTTTGTCAGAGCGGGTATTTAGTTCTGCTGGGGGCATAATAACTGATAAGCGCATCTGCCTGTCAACTGAAAATGCTAACTAGTTGACTCTTATGAAAATGAACAAGGCCTGGATTGCCCCTGACTTCTCTACTCCACCAGAGGAAAGCGGCTGAACATAAAGGCACGCTAAATATGGCTTTTATGGTGTATTGAATAGACTGTATTCCCATGCACCCCTTCCACCACTAAAAAGGGTATATGGTTCAATCTTCCTTTCCTCGTCCTCCTCCTCCATCATATTAACACGCTTATTAGGCTGCCCTCGCTTATAATGTTTTAGATGTTCAGCTCAGCAGCAGACCCTCACCCCTAATGTTTTTGAGGGTCACCAGCAGGCCCTTGCTCCTAACATATTTGACGGTCACCAGCCGGCCATCAATCATTGTTTTTCAAGGCTGTGTATGATGCCCTCTTTTATGTGTAATAAACAGGGTATTGGAGTGCCGGTTCCTTGTAATTTTTGGCAGCCCTTTCACTTAGTGCATAGGCTTTATGAGTGTAGGAGTCCCACTACATGAACAATTGTACCACAGTGTGAATGAGGCCCTCCTTTATGTGATATACAGGTTGTATCGGAGTGCCTCTTGCTTGTAATTTTTGGCAGCACTTGCACTTTATATACAAGTAAATATACAGGAAAGAATGTTTCCTAACAATTTTTCCTCTAAAATCAATTTTATCTTTGGTTTTGTGCGTATTATTGTCAGTCTGTAAAAGTGGCGTACTACTCGGACAACATCGTTCCCAGCAGTGACCTGGGAGTCCAAGATGCATCCAGACATCGTTCCCATTCTGTTCCCGAATCATTTCGGTGGTGTTTCCCTTAATTTCTGACCTTTTCCTGTAAACCAGACACCCTCCCCTCTTCAGAGCAGGGGGTGCCTGGTTTAATGCTCGGGTTCTCCCATTGACTTCCATTGGGCTCGGGTGCTCGGTAGAGCACCTGAGCATCCCTAGGTGTTCTACTCGAGCACCCGAGCACTTTGGTGCTCGACCAACACTTGTAAGGGCATGTTTACACATGTTGGATTTGACATGGATTTTGGCACAGATTTCAATGTTGTAGAGCACCCGAGCATCCCAAAGTGTTCTACTCGAGCACCAGAGCACCCAAGCACTTTGGTGCTCGAACAACATACTATCTATCTATCTATCTATCTATCTATCTATCTATCTATCTTATATCTGTCTATTTATCTGTCTATCTACCTACCTATGGTCTGCTGAGATTATACAATGTAGAGAGGTATAGAATCTAGAATCTTGAAACACAACATCTGACATATCAGGAGAGTCTGGTGACCCCCATATGCACTACAGTAGATGGTCAGCTGTAGTGGTCAGGCTCAGCCAACATTTACTTAATGTGTATAAATGCCTCTAAGGGACTTTTATATTGATTAGTGTTGAGCAAATCAAAGTTTACAAAGTGGACTTCGATCCGAATTTCAGAGAAAAAATGTTATTCGCCACAAAGCCGAAATTCCGCGTGCTTTGCAGTAACAAATCTTTTCTGAAATGTTGGTAAAAAAAACAACACGCGCCATGTGAGATTTCACGCTGGATCTGGCTGTTGTGGCCTCTTCACGATCAAATGGATAAGGTAAGTGCAAATTAATGTTTTTTTTTTTAAAAAGTTGTTCGCCGCAAAGCTGAAATTCCGCGTGCTTTGCAGTAACAAATTTCTCCTGAAATGTTGGTAAAAAAAACAACACGCTCCATGTGAGATTTCACGCTGGATCTGGCTGTTGTGGCCTCTTCACGATCAAATGGATAAGGTAAGTGCAAATTAATGTTTTTTTTAATTTCCAAACACTAAAATGGTTTAATATGGATCTCAGATGCCGCAATCAGTGATGAATGCGGCATTTGAGGGGTTTATTGATGGGGGGTGGGGGCGGCATTCCCTGTCATTGCACCCACTATTTACAAAGAAATGGCTTTGTGACGAGAAGCTAATTTTTTGTAAAATTCGGCGAAGCAGTCAAATTGAATTTTAAAGAACTTTGCTCATCTCTGTCTCAGCACTCTCCCCTACATGTGTACCCATTGATGAGACTTGTAAAAGGTCACCATGAACAAAACGTCGACATCATCATCATGCTAAAAAACGATTCTTGAAATTATGTTCTCCCTTTTTTCATTCTTTTTGCGGAGACCATAGAAATTATGTACAAATATCTCGTTAAAGATTAAAAAGGATATAATTTTGATCCACATTTCATACTCATCATATATCATACTCGAATAGGGTTAAAGAACCCTTTTTGGTTGCACCGCACCCTACATATGGTGTGCTTTTCCAATATATCTCCACTATCCTTAGCATAGGTCATGAATATCTGATTTGTGGAGGCCTGGCTTCAAGCCCCCCTTAGCCCATTCACTACTTTTCGGCAGCTCTGGCACCGGGGATGGCACCAAAGCCACACAGCTCCGTCATCCATGTAGTGAATGGTCCTGGTGGTTACCATTCACTCCAATGGAGGCAACTCTGCAGTAAGCAGCTAGCTCTGGAACTGGTTACTGCAGCGCTGCTTCTAAGGATAGGCCACTAACATCAAAGTCTTGGAAAAACCCTTTAAGAGCAGGTTCTCAAGCATTGTTTGTTTGTTTATTTATTTATTTTTATTTATTTTACTCACTTATACAGCGCTGTTATATTCCGCAGCGCGTTACAGACATAGCATCAAGCTGTCCCCAATGGGGCTCACAATCAAAGTTCCCTATCTTTAGAGTGTGGGAGGTAACCGGAGAACCCGGAGGAAACCCATGCAAACTCCATGCAGATGTTGTCCTTGGTCAGATTCAAACCTAGGACCCCAGCGCTGCAAGGCAATGTTATTTCATGTGGAATACAGGTATTTGCTAATGTAGGTTTGTCAGGATGGCTGAAAGGTATTACTGAACATAGGAGCTCCATGTATATTGCACATATAAATAACATAATTATGGAGGTCTAATATCTCCACTTTGTTGCAATATTGGGCAATGTAAACCTGCAGAAATACATATGGCAGGAATGAAATATTCATGTTATCGATAGTGAGCTAAGCTAATAGCACTGTCACATTAATTGACGATAAATGCACAGCCGCCGGCTGCACAGAACGCTTCACACCTCGGCTGCTGCTATTTTTCCTATTACCTCCAGTGCAGGTAAATATGATTTCACTGTCTGTAAATAGACCATTTTCGAGCTGATTAGAAAGCTTTATAAAACACTCTATCGTCGGGCTGCTAACATGTGAAGTCACGCTGTGACATTACTTCTCAAAAGTAACATTACCTGAAGGGATTTGGGCTCTTCTGTTTGCAAGACGGGAAGAAGAGTGTTGCACAAAATGTCACTGCCTTGATTTTCAAAGAGAAATATGCGTTATTTATACACCAGGTCGGTTTCCTGCCGACGTGAGGCTCTGTGGTGCCGTTTCTTACGTGCGGATTCGCTTCTCTTAATGCCTTTTCCATGTAGTGTTAGTGCGACGGTACAACAGCTGTCATTAAGAAGATATCTTTATTCAAGTTGCCGTCTAAACCAATTTTTTTCATTGTTTCTGTGCATCTAAAATGAAGCACCTTTGCAAATTTCCTTCCATTTTGTGTCTACAGCCGGGCTATGTGTTTCCATGGCAGCAGACTACAAACAAACTGTGTAGTCAGACTCTTCACGCAAACCCTCTGCTAGCTTTCCTTTGTATCTTGCAAAAATATACCAGATTTTAGGCTAAATTCACACAGCCATTTTTCGAATCAATTGAAGGCAATGGGGCCATTCACATGGCTGCTTTTTTTTTTTTTACCATGCCCTATTTTTGGCTGTTTTCCCACCCAGACAGACCCCATTGAAATTAATGAGACTTTTTTTAATACCTGTTAAAAATAGGTTCAAAGGGACTTTCATGGGTCAAAATAAAAAAAATACTCACCTCATCCACTGGGGGCCACTTATAGAGGCATCATTAATAATACTGGGGGCCATAATTGGGGGCATTATTAATAGTGGGGGCCATTAATGAGGCATTACTAGGGGGCACTAATGGGGCATGAATATTATTGGAGGCCACTAATTAGGGCAATAATCATACTGGGGGCACTGTGGGGAACACTATGTATACAGAGGGCAATGCAGGGGTTGGGACTAAAAAAAAAGATTGAATTTGTCCATTTTTCATGGATATTTTTAAAGGCTGTTAAAAACTGATGCAAAAGGTCATTAAAAGCAGACGAAAGGCCAGAAATGGATCCAAAAATGGTTTGATTGATTTGTTTTCACTGTTGTGTGAATGTAGCCTAAGTAAGCAATAAGTAGGCAAATTGGATGGAAGATAGTGTGACTACAGAGCCAGACTACACAGTTTGTTTGTAGTCTGTTGCCATGGAGATGTATAGGTCTGCACAAAATACTTTCAAGCAAGACATACTTTTCAAGCAGTGACATTCAGCAAAATAGTTTGGCCGCTGCTGACAGCGACGTTACCAGCGCCATATCTCCTGTATACCGTTTGCACATCCTAAATATCCGTGACATTCATTCAGTGTAATTTTGTATTAGCCGGTGGTGACAGCGACATTACTTTTGCTATCAAATTATCTGTGATCCCTCTGTGCCTTACAACTATTGGGTGTCCAAGCTGGACACATGGCATGAACTGGCGCTCTACGCCTTGGAGATGCTGGCCTGCCCTGCCGCCAGCGTTTTGTCAGAGAGTGTATTTAGTGTTGCTGGGGGCATAATAACTGATAAGCGCATCCACCAGTCAACTAAAAATGCTGACCAGTTGACTCCTATGAAAATGGGCCTGGATTGCCCCTGGCTTCTCTACTCCACCAGAGGAAAGCGGCTGCACATAAAGGCAGTCTCGCTTTTATGGTGTATTGAATACACTATATTCTCATGCACCCCTTACACCACTAAAAAGGGTATATGGTTCAATCTCCCTTTTCTCTTCCTCCTCCTTTATCATATCAACATACTTATTAGGCTGCCCTGGCTCCTAATATTTTAAAGGGTCACCAGCAGGCCCTAACCCATAATGTTTTAGAAGGTCACCAGCAGGCCCTAAACCATAATGTTTTTGAGGGTCACCAGCAGGCCCTTAACCATGTTTTTGAGGGTCACCAGCAGGCCCTCGCCCATAATGTTTTTAAGGGTCACCAGCAGGCCCTTGTTCATAATGTTTTAGAGGGTCACCAGCAGGCCCTCGTCCCTAAAGTTTAAGATGGTCAGATCAGCAGCAGACCATCACCCCTAATTTTTTAGATGGTCAGCTCTGTAGCAGGCCAGTGCCCATAATGTTTTTGATGGCCAGCTCAGCAGCAGGCCCTCGCCCATAATGTTTTAGATGGTCAGATCAGCAGCAGGCACTCTCCCCTAATGTTTTAGAGGGTCAGCTCAGCAGCAGACCGTCACCCCTAATTTTTTAGATGGTCAGCTCTGCAGCAGGCCCTCGACCATAATGTTTTAGAGGGTCAGCTTGGCAGCAGGCTCTCGCCCCTAATGTTTTAGATGGTCAGATCAGCAGCAGGCCCTCGCCCCTAATGTTTTAGAGGGTCACCAGCAGGCCATCAATCATAATTTCAAGGGTGTGTATGATGTCCTCCTTTGTGTGTAATAAACAGGGTATTGGAGTGCCGATTCCTTGTAATTTTTGGCAGCCATTTCACTTAGTGCATAGGCTTTATGAGTGTAGGAGTCCCACTACCTGAACAATTGTACCACAACGGTTCCTTGTAATTTTTGGCAGCACTTGCACTTTATATAGAAGTAAATATACAGGAAACAATGTTTCCTAACAATTTTTCCTCTAAAACTGATTTTATCTTCGGTTTTGTGCGTATTATTGTCAGTCTGTAAAATCGGCGTACTACTCAGACAACATCATTCCGAGCACCGACCTGGGAGTCCAAGATGCATCCAGACATCCTCTTCATGCTGTTCCCGAACCATTTCAGTGGTCTTTCCATCAATTTCTGACCTTTTCCTGTGAACCAGACACCCTCCCCTCTTCAGAGCAGGGGGTGCCTGGTTTATTGCTTGGGTTCTCCCATTGACTTCAACCGAGCACCCGAGCATCCCAAGGTGTTCTACTCGAGCACCCGAGCACTTTGCTGCTCGACCAACACTAGTAAGGGCATGTTTACACGCATGTTTACATGTTGGATTTGACATGGATTGGCACAGATTTCAATGTTATATCTGACGACAGTCCATATCCCATGCATTTGAATGGTGTGCCTATAACCTCGTTCACATGCAACAGAAAATTGTTTGCCAGGGAAATCCTTAGCCCAACCGGTCCAATACAAGTCAGATTTCATACAGCACACATTGACTGCTCTGGGCCCATGCTGCCCCTCCATCTGTTTCCAATTTTAATGTAAAGTAAAAGGAGGCATGTAGCCGGTAGCACAGGTGTAAACCACTGGTGATCACCTATACACATATTCCCAACCATTCAAGAGAGTAGTGGCTGCTTATTACAATATTTGTATTCACAACTCCAGGTCTCTTGATGGCGCCATGATGTTGTCACATCCAAATGAGGATATTTCTGCATGCTATCTGTACCAGTTAAAGGGGTTTACGGGAGCAGAAGAAATTTGGCTACAGTGGAAATAGCAGAAAATAACAACAGAAAGTGTACTCCACTGAAAAATCTGTTGCCAATCCAGCACCGCCAGGAGAATGAAGTCACTCGTCTCACCAAAACAGCTCCACCCCCACTGCTTCCGATGCCTGGCAGACCGGTAGTCCTAGACGCCCTGTCATAAGCTATTCATTGATCTCAGAACTGATGTGTCCACAAACAGCATGTGTCCACAGAGCATGGGCAGACTGGGAACTTGAAGTGGCCCAGGAAAAAAAAGTGGCCCCATGTTGTAGGCTGGTTCAAATTGACAGAAGGTGGGCTAACACAAGTAGGCAGGGACAACAAAAGTATTTGGGGCATCAATACGACCTCCCTCGCCACAGTATTCAATTGTATCACCATCCTGAGGATTGAATTCAGGAGGGCACCTGCAGCTGATGACCGGGTGCATCGGTACCTGAAGCTCCTAGCATTAAATAATGCTGAAAGCATCACATCGTTATGTACCAAGCTGGCGGTAATGAGGAGGGCATTGGCCCACCGGGGAGTTTCCCTGTAGGGTCTATTGCCAGTGACTCAGTGGTCACATGCCATTTGGTGCACAAGGCCACGGAATGGACATCACACTTCCAGAACAGGTCCTTCTGTGCTGGAACAGTGCTGCTTTTTCACTTCATTTTAAACACATTCCCATTGATAATTAATCTTGATTTCAGGTCCCCTTTAATTCACGACCTTGGCGGTCCCAGAATACTCGATCATTGGCATTTTTGCAGAGGGATATGTTCTCAGCATTTTAGTCACTTAAGCCTTTTTGCCTCTGTTATCTTTTTGAATAAGAAAAAACTATTGGGTGCTTTCCAAACAAATTATAGGTTTTCTTTCGCCATTAGGCATCTATTTGTTATTTGTCACAATTAGTTGAAGAGATTGGTGGGGAAGGTGGCAGAAACTCTTCCCTATCATCTTCTTCTTCTTTTTTTTGAATGGAAATTGCTGAACCCAGATGTCTACTTTTGAACACACATAGAAAAAAAAAGACTCTGCAGCATCTGGCTCATTGGCTCGTTCATCAGGCAAGTTGTTGGAGTTTCGCCTCTATGTGGTCAGCTGATTGCATGCAACATATCTTTGCGTTTTATTATCTTTACACAACATTTTATTTTTTTTATTTTTTTGCTTCTTCGTCTGATTCATTTCATCTGTGCTCAGATCCTCTTTTGCTGGCAACATAGAGCAGATGTGTTTTCAAACTATTATTTAATCATCGTATTGCCTTGAAAATTATATTTTCATACATAATATACAATATTGTTATAAAATACTGTTAAAAGCGATGGTTGAAGAGTTTTCCAGAATTTTAAACAATTTTAAAAAAATTTTTAAATGACTGCATGGGGGTTAAAATACACAATTTCTTTTCAAATATCCCAGCTTTGCCAATTAACCAGTTTGACTTTGAGCTAAACATTTCCCTGGTATTTAACCTTTAACCCATGTACAGGGATCTGGACTTTGCTGCAGGGAACTAGCCAGGCTTCTACCTACTGGAGTTGTCCTTGTGTAGATGGCAGCTGACCCAAGAGGGTCAGAGACAAAAGGTGCAGTCTGAACACAGTCCAACGTCAGAGCAGGCTGAGTGTTTGTGTATTCCAGATAGAAATTCAATTGTCGTGGCAGGCAGAAAGGAGCAGGATCGATAGTCAGGTGCATGGGTAGTCGGACAATAGATCACACCTTTGCTGTTTACTAGAAAAGCTTCAAAGCTCAGGCAAGGAGGTGGAACCACAGCCCAGCTTAACAGGAAGGCTATTTAGAACATTAGTCAGCAGCTGGACAGGGAGCAAGAATGAAGGATTAACTCTAGCAGTGCTGTAAGGAAGGTCCCAATACACACAGGGTGAGTGGACTGACAAATGTGCTTGTCAGGGAAAGTAGGACAGCAGAGAATGGGCTGCTAGCCTAACAAGACCCTCAAGATGGTTTCCGGTTAGAGATAAGCATATTGATTCTCAATTTCGACACAACTTCCTTAAAACTTCAAAGTGAATCTCAATACAAATTTTGTGAGATTTCATTTGGGCAAATTTTCAAGAAAGAGAGAGAGGGAAAAGAAAGAAGAAAGAAGAAAGTGTAAAAAAAAAAAAAAAGAGAAACAAGACGGGGAAAATAGGATTCCTAGAAGGCCTCGCAGTGTGATACACAAATTTCCAGGCCAATTGGAGAACGTTCGATTTGGGTAGAATCGTTTCGGACCAGAAACAACTAACCGAAATTTGAGCAATATTCTCATCTCTATTCCCTGGTCCTTCTTCAATTTTTGTTATAGTGCTGCAGCAATGACGTGTCCATATAGATGACTACGGCAGTAAGGGCCACATGTGACTAATTATTGGCTGCCACAGTCACCTGTCAGGATGACATGTCATGGCTGCAGCAGTCTATTAGTGATGGATCTAGGGCATTCGTAAGTATTTTTTAAAGGAAAGCAGCAGTGTCCAGCTCTCTGGTGGAGAGGTAAGTCGACCAATTCAGCACGGATCTGGGTGGTATTCGCACCCTGTAGTAATTTCAGAAACAGATGTATTTGATCCAGCGAATAAAATAAAAAAATTCTTTATTTCTTCCATTATAAGCATGTACAAAGGTCCCTCCTGTACATAAGATCTGACGTGTTTCGACCTGTACAGGTTTTAATCATAGAAGTAAAATGAAATGAGGAAATTGGTTTATTTTTTAACCTATAGAAGGTAAATAAAAATTGAAAAGTTGAAAAAACTAACCACTGTGAAACAGAGCTGAGAAGTTTCCATTACAAACACAAAGGTTGCTGTGTGCTAATAACGATTTCATCAATACTGACTTTTAATAGGAATGTCATAGGGCATTTAGGGGTAAATTTGGCCCATAAAGATCATTATTAATTTGAGAATTCAAAAATGAGATAAAATGTATAATGCTGTATAGTAAAATTAAATTGTACTATATTTTAATATTATTTTATCAGTAATAGTCATTGTATTAGTATCTAGGTAGTTATCATGGTTGTAGTAGTCATTTAAATAATTTATTATAAGGTAGTAATAGTAACACAAAATCCAACAATAAAAAAAACTCATAAATACTATGTAAAATGTGTACTATATTTCAAGGGGTTTGCATCAACATCCTTTAAAAAAATCATTTATTAAGATCGCTGTAACTTTATGTATTTCTTTTACCTTTATTGCTCCTGTCTTCCGTTCTGGGCTGTGGTCCCATGACCATGTCCATGCCGTTCATTCCTATTTTTTGTGATGATTAGTGATGAGCGGCAGGTGCCATATTCGATTTCGACGAAATTCGCGAATATTCGAATGAATATTCGTTTCATATTCGTCGAAATCGAATATTCGTCATTTTTTCTAGTTATCGCGATTAAAATGCGATTTAAATAATCGCATATTGCGATTTGTACTTAAGGCTACTTTCCTATTGGTTTCATATCTAGAATTAGCGAGGATGACGCGAATATGACGAATGTATTCGTCATATTCCTCAAAACGAAGATAACGAAGTATTCTACATCTTCGTTTTAGCAACCTATTCGTCAACCTCGCTAATTCTAGCAATCAAATAGGAAGGTTGACTATAGAGACAGCTGTGTTAAATTAGCTATGCGATTTTTTTTTAATACAATAATTATATTACTTGATATGATAATATTATTATAAGTATTCTATTTATTAAAAAAAAAAAAAAAAAAAAATCGCATAGCTAATTTAACACAGCTGTCTGGTAAGTCAACCTTCCTATTTGATTGCTAGAATTAGTGAGGTTGACGAATAGGTTGCTAAAACGAAGATGTGAGAATACTACGTTATCTTCGTTTTGAGGAATATGACGAATACATTCGATCATATTCATCATCTCGCTAATTCTACCAAGCCAACCATAACTTCTGTGCTCATGGAGCGTCCCCATCACCATGGGAACGTCTCCATATACTAAAATGTACTGTCGGATTTGAGGAATTACGTTGAAATCGCAATGCGATTAATTCAAGTTATATTAATCGCATTGCGATTTCAACTTAGAGCTGGGTTTATAATGGGTCAGCTTGCTAGAATTAACGAAGTTAACGAATATGGAATATAGCAGCAGTGCTAAGTTGAAATCGCAATGCGATTAATTTAACTTAAAGTATTCGCATTGCGATTTCAACTTAGCACTGCTAGTGCATAGCTATATATTCCATATTCGTTAATTCTAGCCTATGTAAGATAGCAGTGCTAAGTTAGTAATCGCAATGCGATTAATTTAACTTAAAGTATTCGCATTGCGATTTCAACTTAGCACTGCTAGTGCATAGCTATATATTCCATATTCGTTAATTCTAGCCTATGTAAGATAGCAGTGCTAAGTTGTAATCGCAATGCGATTAATATAACTTGAATTAATCGCATTGCGATTTCAACGTAATTCCTCAAATCCGACAGTACATTTTAGTATATAGAGATTTTCCCATGGAAGGGGACGCTCCATGAGCACGGAAGTCGGCAGAAGCGGCAACGGGCACTGACTGGAGCAGCCAGGAAGCCAGGAATCCTCATGACAGGTAAGAACTACTTTTGGGAAGTGGGAAAGAAAAAAATATAACTAAAAAAAAAAAAAAAAAAAAACGAATATTCGAAATAGCGAATTTATAGCGCTATATTCGAAATATTCGCGAATTAGCGAAGTGCCGATATTCGCTAAAAAAAATCGCTTTTCGAATATTCGCGCTCAACACTAGTGATGATATGTCCATGGGCAGTGATAGGAGAGCGTCTAGGTAATTAGCTAGGTGTGCGGTCACACCTATGGGAGTCCTAGAAATAGCCAAGGGCTGGCTCAGCTATTTCCGTCAGCCCCAAAGAAGTGAATAGATCGACGGCCGCTCTTGCGCGGTGCACTTCCAATTCATTTTAATGAGACTGCCAAATGAATGAAGGGCGGCTGCACATGTGCGGTGTGCCCTCCGGGACTTTGCAAGATCCATTCTAAGTATAGGTGCGGGTTCCAGAGATGGGACCCACACCTTTTAGACATTGGGGTCATATCCTAGTGAGATGGGACACCCCTAAGTCTAATGTAACAAATGGCATAAATGTCACAAAAAGCACAAACCGAAATAAATAAATTTGGGCAAAAAGTCACATGTCAATACATCACTCTCTTAGACAGACTGTCTAGACCTGCACCACATTTACCACGGGGGCTCAGGCTGGATGTCAATGTGGTGCAGAGACATACCTGAATGCCTGTTGATTGGTTTACTTTGAGACAGAATTTTATGCCAAAATTTCTTTTGCCTTGCCTCTTCCCCCAAAAAAAAAAACCATACCCCTTTTCCTGAGTTTTTCTCAAAACCTAAATACTGTATTTTCTGGCGTAAAAGACTACTTTTTAACACATGAAAATCTTCTCAAAAGTCGGGGGTCGTCTTATACGCCGGTATACTGCGTGCTAAAACTTAAGAGCACCTTTCACTGGTCCAACGATTGTTAGATAATGATATGTATGTGTAGTGCGGCGCCCAGAGAACTCTCTGCACTTACTAATATTCCTGGGTGTCGCTCTACACTTACGGTATATATCATTATCTAACAATTGTTGGACCAGTGAAAGGTCCTCTTTACTTGCAAGCCGGAATGGATAAGCTGTCCTCCTCCAGCTTCAGGGACAGGCGCCCTCTAGCTGAGCCACCGTGCGTTGCATCCCGGCCAGTCGCTCCTGAAGCAGCCCCCTCTCCCTGCTCTCAGTGGTTTTTTCATGCTCGGATCCTCTGTTTAATTTTTATGGTTCAATCATAATTTTATTGAAACAAGTTTGAAATGAAATACATACATCCAGATGCAACCAAGCAAGAGTCGAAAAGGTGACATGTTGGTGATAATGATGTAGTTACAAAGATATACCATCAACATCATATGGACAAATGCAAAAAGTTTGAACATGGAGGACAAAAACACTAGACAGAAAACCGGAGGGAAGGAAAACAAAGAAGGTAAGTGGGGGGATACTGTCAAGCGAGGGAGGCCACAGCTCCATCAGGCACGTCTCCAGTATCTAGCCAAGTGTGGAAGCCAGGTAAGTTCCTGAATTGCAGCCACGGATCCCATGTTTGCAAGTAGGAACACACCAGGTTATGAGCTTCAGCTCCCAACTCCTCCATCCGGACCAGAACGTCTAGCGCATATACCCAAGTGGTCCTGCGCAGGGGATCCACTGATTTCCACTGGCGCGGTATGATCTGTCTCATAGCTTGCACAAAAAGCCGGAGGGCCCCTTTCTTAACTCGCTGAATTCTACCCGAATAGATAGAGAGCAAAGCTATCTGAGGGGATGGTGGCACAGAAACCCGGTACAAGGCATTATAGAGAGCGAAAACATCCCGCCACAGGGGGGTGACTCCAGGACTGTCCCACCAGATGTGCAGCATAGAGCCTACAGCAGTTCGACATCTCCAGCATATGTCAGAGACAGACAGGTAAAACTGGTGCAACTTGACCGGGGTCCTGTACCACCGGGAAAGAATCTTGCAATTCAGCTCTTGCAAACGGCAGGACACTGTCGACTTATGTGTGAACAGGAGGGAACGTTTCCACTGCTCAGCGGAAATAGGAACCGCCAGTTCGTCCTCCCAACCAGACACAAACCCCACCCCTCTCAAATTTTCAGCTAACGTGCCATCCCCCATCTCCCCGGCACCAATTAGACCGTAAATCAGGGAGATACCATGACAAGGTCCCGAGGACGCCGTGCAGAGTTTCTCAAAAGCAGTCAGAGGAGCGGACAATTGCGACCCAGGAGCCAGAGAGCATATAAAATTACGGAGCTGGAGATAACGAAACCAGCGACCCAGTGAATCCGAAGAGATACAAGATAAATCATTGAGTGGCAAGAGGGCCGAGTCCCTAAATATGTCTTTAATTAAGATCTGTGGTGAGGAAGACGCCTGGAAAGCCCGGAGAGACCCAAAATATGAAGGGAGTCCAGGGCCTCTGTTTAATTTTTATTTGGTGTGTGTTGGAAGAGGGGTATTCTTATACGGTGAGTATAGCCCAAACCCCATATTTTAACAGGAATAGTAGGGTGTCGTCTTATATGCCCAGTCGTCTTATACGCCGGAAAATACGGTACACCAAATTGCTCCACTGTTTGGCACAATTTTTGACGAAATCTAAGTATACTCACATTTGTAAACGTGGCCCACCATGTTTTGGATATATTCTGCCAACAGTGACATATAAAATACAGTATAAACAATGCTTTTTTTTAATGGGTTTTCTTGGGTATTTTTGAGTGTTTTTTTTTGTTTTCTTTTTGTCTTTATTGGTATATTTTAAGGTCATTTCTTTTTAGAATGCAATCAAATTTTTTGGCTTTTTTTCCGTATGCTTCTCTATAGAAGAAGTCAAGGGAAAACAAATGTTAAAAATATGTGTAAAAATCATCACCACCAAAATTGCTTGTAAAAAGTTGTTATGAAAAATGCACACGAATCATGTATTGTTTACAAGCAAAAAAAATATATAGAATAAAGACTATGGGGGGAGGGGGGGCATGTATCATTAGTGTACAGCAGTTTTGTAGCATAGTTTTGTCACAAGAGCTTTTGGCAGCAAAGGTTGTGAATTGTTCCCCTTGTTCGCCATCTTCGTCACTTTTACAAAAATAGTGTGGGCTGGAGGACAACAGGCGGGTCACCCGTGGCCAAATAGGTGGGGCTTGTGCACCAGAAAAATGGCTCACTCTAAACCTGAAATCTACACAGCTCCCTGATGGAATAGACATGGTAGGAGAGGTGAGAGCTCCTCTTTAATATATTAAGACCTTACTATGATAATTATAATAGAAATACACAAAACCTATTATTATTTCGCTTTTTATTTATTTGTTTATTGTGTAATGTAAATAAATTGTGCAATTTAATTCAGCCTTGTAAATAAACATAAAATAAAAAATTTCCCTTTAAATACCAGCAAATCGAAAGGAGAGAAAAAAAAGGAAATTAAGAAAGGTTTCATGTGTACAAGTCGAAACAATGTATCATTCTGTAGTATAATTAAAATACATTTCTAGGGTTGCTGGTTTATAGTTGCTCTTGTGACAGCACTTTGGCTAGCTCCGAGAAAAAAAAACAAAAAAAAAAACAAATGAAAAAATGTGCAAATTTTTCTAAGCAAATAGCACTTGGAAAATTTTGAGGAGAGAATCATCGACTGGAACGCGCCCCATTTCTAATAGGAACAAATATCTGGCAGTTATATGCAAGAAACTGCTAACTCACAACAGAGTGACCTACTTGGAGTCCTTCTCCAAAAAGAGACAGCATTTTATGCAATCCTTCTGAAGTAGTGTCATTATGTCTATACCATCTGCAGATTTATTATTGTGCTTAAAAAGAAAAAAAGAAAAAGAAAAAAAAAATTCTCTGCCTGCACAATATTGAACCAAACCCAAAGTAGAAGGCTCCAATACTGTGGGCGCCACACCCGCACCTACTGATGTGGTCCAATTTTTTTTCCCCTTTCCTTTCTTTCTCTGAAAGCACCTAATTAAGAAATCCTGACTCATTTACATAGATCTTTTTGATCTAAATTACACTCCAAACCGCACCAAATTAGGAGCATCTGTGAATGTGAAGTGTTTGTTCCCTGCGTCTGCTCGAGAAAGGGCCGGCTCTGGACCGCACATGTTTAAAGTGACGAAAAATTATTTAATAAGAACTTACCTCGAAGATGTATTTTTTCCACTAATAAGTCACAGTGAGAATAAGCAGCGCCTAAATGTTTATGATTATTTCAGGCTGTGACACAAGATGTTACTGGCTTGGAATGATGAGGGAGTGCAGACCACCTACCTACTTCCTATCATTTAGAAAAGTACATTTTAATGGCTTTTTGTCAATGCAAACCTCTGTGTGGAGCATAATAATAATCATGAAATGCGTCAACCTCACACCTGACTGATAGCTAAATGAATAAAATCTATTCTCATCGCTATATTACTCGAAGGAGCTCATCAGGGGAACCTGTAGGAGACCAAAGATGAACTGGTGGCCTCCATTATTACATATTTTACATAAATTCTTCAAACCAGCACCTGGATCTGAATACTTTTATAATTGCATGTAATTAAAAATTTAGTACATCCACTGAGTTATTAAATTAAATCAATCTGTACGGCGCCACCTGCTGTTGGCTCTTTTTTCTAAGATTTCTGTCCACTTTGCTGAGTTGGACGCACATGCTCAGTTCCATCCTTTAGCTGCCACCAGCTGTAGCAGAAAGGACACAACCCCTGAGAAAGGACACACACCCTGCCAACCTAAAATAAATCTATTGGAGCAATGAATGAGGAGATCTCTGGATCCAAGTGAGGCAGAGGGATGGCTCTAGCTTTGTCATGCCCTATATCTGGGATGGCCAACCTGAGGATCTCCAGCTGTTGCAAAACTACAACTCCCAGCATGCCCATACTGCCTACAGCCATCAGCCTACAGCAGGGCATGGTGGGAGTTGTAGTTTAACATCAGCTGGAGAGCTTGGCCCCTGCCCTATATGATGTCTGGATTTTTTACTTTAATCATATCATAACCCCCTTAAGTGTTTTTAAACTTCTTCAGGTCAGGGAACTCCAGACAAGTTTAGAGGGGTTGACAGGGCTAAATATAATAATGGCTTATCATCAGACCAGTGGTGGTCCGACACCCAGCACCTCTAGTGATCAGCTGTTTCAGGTGCTGTGTAGAGGCCATGATGGGTGTACTGCAGTATTTCAGAGCCTTCTGCTTTTGCTCCATACGCTGTATAGTCTATGGTGCCAGCGTTTGCCTGAAACAGTTGATTGGTGGAAATGCCGAGTGTCAGACCCTCACCAATCTGATAATAGGTTATCAATATCTGTAGTCCAGACAACCCCTTTAACCAGACCTCAATGAAATGACCATATTCTGACAGCCATAACTTTTTTATTTTTTATTTTATTTTTGTCTACAGAGCTGTGTGAGGGCTTATTGTTTGTAGAGCGAGGTATAGTTTTTATTGGTTCCATTTGGGGTACCTATGACTATTTTTTGGTTAAAATAGTGAAAGGGGGGTTATTTGAATTTTCAATATTTAAAAAAATACATTACTTTTACTGTACTTTTTAGCCCCCTTAGGTGACTTGAACATGTGATCTTCTGATTGCTTGTACCATACACTGCAAAAGAATACTATTACATTCTAAGAGATTTTCACAGTCAGGCTGTGCCTCAGGCATGGCTTAGCAGGTAAGTCACTATGACAGTCCTGGGAGCCTTCACATGGTACTAAGGCTGCCATAGCAAACAATTAAAGCCCCGCAAAAACTGCTCAGTTGCTACTCATCCTAGATTGCTGGTGACTGTCTGCTGTATAATGCATTCAAAATCCACCGTTAATGGAGTGAGCTCAGCTCGTGAGTCCGCTCCATACGTCTGCTTATGATGGACAGGTGTACATATGGTATTAAAGGATTTAAAAAAACATTAAGATACAGTCCACCGCCACTCCAGTCCACAGGCTGTGTCTGGTATTGCAGCTGAGAATTCAATACTAGCCTACGGAGGAGAGTGGCACCGAATCTAAAAAATTTAAAAAAGCATAATTTTTTTATATAGTCTCACTATAAAGTGTAATATCTTTTCTTCAATAAAAGTCAGATGTGACCCTCGACCATACTTACTGCTAAAATGTACATAGTGGACTCTCCTGAACTCTGCAGACAACGGCATACAGTAGGTGTGCAAGGTATACTACTGCGTAGACCAGGGGGCTCTTCAAGCTGCGGCTCTCCAGATGTGTGCAACTACCACTCCCAGCAGAGCAGCTAGGAAAGGGACTGTCAGGGCAAGTGCCGGGGTCCTGCATACTGGGGGGCAACAAGCAACTCTCCCAAGTTCAAACCTGTAAAATTAATTTTTAGGTTGGGGGAAGAGGGCACCAAAGGCCTCTGCTCAGCCTGCCGTTTTCTATATTCAATTACAATATTTGTAACTATTGTGTTGTTTGAATTATTTGTTGCATCACATTGATATTCTCACTATCTGAACCTCATATACCATTGACCATTAATGGGGTAAGGTAGCACACAGCCGATGCTTCCTGATTGGATGGATTACTATTGATTTACACGTCTTTCACTACTACAGGGATAGTGGCAGCTGCTTGGTGTCAGAATAATGGTCTCAATGGCCTCTAAATATAAGTTTATTCTAGGCAGACCAAACAAAAGTGACCTCTCTCCAGTGTGAAGCCCCATGAGGATTCCGTTTTGGTATGGAACAGATACCACGGCTGAAAGATGTGGGAACCGAGACGTCAGCAGACAGGAGTGCTTAAAGATTTTTTTTGCATTTAAGAATACTTGGCCTTGAAAACTTAACACGGCCCTGAAACCATTGTAAAGCTAGTTACTGTGCTCTATAGCAGTAGGCTTCAACCTGTGGCTCTTCAGTAACTACTACTCCCAACATATTCCTATTCAATAGCACAAGGTTATGTCAGTCAAGGTCACTATGTAACACCAACTGGATACAGTAGAAACTGTCTGTCATCACCCAAGGCACCTGGCAAAAGACTTGAGGTATATACCATTATACCATCATGTACCACTGCAGCTTGTGATAATTCCACTAGCATCCATAGCGACACCTTTGTGTGCAAGAATGTATATTTAGTAGTAGTAGATGATGTAGCAAAGATGAGTTTGTCCTTTGTCTATTGGTGAACTATCGTGATACAGGGAAGATGTGCAAAGAGCCCCTGAGGAGCAGTTGTAGAGAATGGGAGTAGTAGTGGCCCTGTTGAGGTATTGTGTCACAGTGTTCTCCTTCAGGCCGTTGCTCCCTGGGAATCAGTGCAGTGGAAAGGTAGTTTTTAAAAAAGAATTAAAAAAAAAAAGCCGAGGAGAGGAGTGAATAATTAACAGCGGGGCGGCGCCGGGCTCCAAGAGAAGGGGCGCGGCTGGGCACAAATGGCCAGAGGGACAGCCCCTTGGGCACGTTATGAAGGTAATTAGCATATAAATAAAAGTGATTTTTATCAAAAATGAAAGGACAGGTGGGGGTAAGACTAGTATATTTTTATTTAGATAAAGGAGACTGATATGATGATATGAACAGCTCAGCATCACAAATCGGGCTGACAGAATCCCATTAATAAAATATATCTGTACAGCGCCATCTGCTATTTGTTCTTTTCCTTATTTCTTGTCCTGCTCACTGGGATGGCCGCACATGCTCAGTTTCATCCTTCACCTGCCTCCTGAGCTGTGATAGGGAGAGCTGAGACACGCCCCTGAGCTGTGATAGGGAGAGCGGAGACAAGCCTCCTGAGCTGTGATAGGGAGAGCTAAGACACGCCTTCTGAGCTGTGATAGGGAGAGCTGAGACACGCCTCCTGAGCTGTGATAGGGAGAGCTGAGACCCGCCTCCTGAGCTGTGATAGGGAGAGCTGAGACACGCCTCCTGAGCTGTGATAGGGAGAGCTGAGACACGCCTCCTGAGCTGTGATAGGGAGAGCTGAGACACGCCTCCTGAGCTGTGATAGGGAGAGCTAAGACACGCCTCCTGAGCTGTGATAGGGAGAGCTGAGACACGCCTCCTGAGCTGTGATAGGGAGAGCTGAGACACGCCTCCTGAGCTTTGATAGGGAGAGCTGAGACACGCCCCCTGAGCTGTGATAGGGAGAGCTGAGACACGCCTCCTGAGCTGTCATAGGGAGAGCTGAGACACGCCTCCTGTGCTGTGATAGGGAGAGCTGAGACACGTCCCCTGAGCTGTGATAGGGAGAGCTGAGACACGCCTCCTGTGCTGTGATAGGAAGAGCTGAGACACGCCTCCTGAGCTGTGATAGGGAGAGCATGGACACATCCCCTTAGCTGCAGCATAAAAGACACGCCCCTTGAGCTGTCAGCTTGATATAAATTTAGCAGAGCAATGAATGTGGAGATCACTGCTCTGGGTCCATGGTAGGTACAGGGCTGGTTCCAGCTTTGTTATGTACTATATTATGTCTGATTATCACCTTTTACATTAGTCATGGGATAACCCCTTTAAAGTTTAGATTTTCTTTTACGGACACATTCAGCTCTGCTACATCTATACTTACCTGTGGATTTTCTTGTCCCCGTCTTATGTATTCCTAGGAGACTGTGGGAGATACAGAACATATGTTCCCGCTGTTAGTTTATCTAAGTATTGGCTGAGTTTATTTACTCAATTTAAGCAGAACAGGTATGACCCAAATCTACACGAAATTTCAGGACGTCAGATGTAAGGAAAGCCGATGTTTTAAGAAGACTGTCAGAAAACATGGAGAGGAAAGTGCTGGTGCTTTGTTGTGGCAGCCCGTATTACAGTATGGAGCCAGAAGTCGTCCCCTTGTCTGCATGGCCTGGATTCAATAAGCAGTTCTCTATGCGGATTATGACAATGCGGTCAAGGCGAGCAGATTTTTTCACTCTACCTTCTTATCCCGGAGAACACAGAATCTGGTATTTATTTTTGCTGTCCTTGTTCAGCATTTTAAAATATTCACAATTAGATTCAGGCTATGCTTATTTGATATGATTATTGTAACTGCTCCGCCACGGACATGAGCACAGCGCAAGTCAAAGGAAGGAATTTTCCCTATATAACAAAAGCATCATTTGCATCCAGTGTTTAACTATAGAGAGGAATGTATAACAAACAGATCGGCCGCGGAACGTGCGGTCACCAGCGCCCCGCTAATCACGTGTCACACGCTTCAACTGTGTTCACACGGATACGAGGCGGGCGTCGTACCTGAGAGTACATTGTTAATAAATATAACGTATATAGATTCTGCAGTGTCCATTAATAAGATGAGCACAAGGTGGGGGTCATTTCATCAGATTATTACTTTTGTTCCATTTCTAGCTATAAATAAAAATAAACCTTTTTAGATGACCACCCACAATGACATTGACAGATGCTCCTCAGAGGTGGGGGGGGGGCTTAATCAATCGCATATTTACGGTATCTATTTCATATCTATCTATCTATCTATTATTAAGTTTGTTCAATTTCTATCTATAATTAGTAAATCCGTTTTGAGATGACCACCCACAATTGCAATGGTCTTCTATCTCATACAACAGCTTTGAGGTTTGTGGTGTTCTTTTGCTTTTGGTGTGTTTTTTTTGGGTCCATGGCGTTGTCTTCACGGTGTTTTTTAGATGAAACAAAACTGTGGGCTCCAGATGGTAACTGAAGGTCTCTGGGAAATGCAGGACACACAAGAGGTTTATTGCTACTAGTGGTTTTGTTAATTAAAGGGGTATTTCCATCTCAGATATCGATGGCACATTGCTAGGATATATCATCAGTGTCAGATAGGTGGGCGACACGTCTCTGGGATCCACCACTATCTCCAGAATGGCCCCCTGAGATAAAGGAAGAACAGCCAGCCTCCCTCATATATGTCTATCTATCTATCTATCTATCTATCTATCTATCTATCTATTAATCTATCTATTTATCCATCTATCTCATATCTATCTATCTATCTATCTATCTATCTATTAATCTATCTCATTTATCCATCTATCTCATATCTATCTATCTCATATCTATCTATCTATCTATCTATCTATCTATCCATCTATCTCATATCTATCTATCTCATATCTATCTATCTATCTATCTATCTATCTATCCATCTATCTCATATCTATCCATCTATCTCATATCTATCTATCTATCTATCTATCTATCTAATATCTATCTATCTATCTATCTATCTATCTATCTATCTCATATCTATCTATCTATCTATCTATCTAATATCTATCTATTTATCTATACTATCTCATATAGATCTATCTTTTTATCTATCTAATGTCTATCTATCTATCTTGTGTGATATCACAATACAAAATCCACTGAAAAATATCAAATGTCATAGTAAAATTGTACAAAACAAAATGAAAATACAAAAATAATACCTCCCCCCCAAGGTAATAAAAGTACAATGAATTATTATTATTATTACAATTACTAGGCCTCATGCTCCTGGACTTGTGACCACTCCATGTGTCCCTCTTTCGGCCAATACCACAATCTGCCTCCAACTCCATACAACAGAAAACAGACCCCAATAGAAAAAGAACATCTTCCATCAGATGCCGCATTATGAAGCTGTTCTCCCCTAGTGTTCGTCTTTCCGTATTTCTTCCCACCCCCCACTGTCTGCTGTACTCAGGGCAAAGGTCCGGCTCAAATTCTGAATACCCCAGCCAAGGCAGAGCAGCGTGTTGTTGCCATCTCTGGCACCCAGCACCCAGGGCAAATGGCCTAGTAACTTCCGAGCTATGCCCTGGCAGCAAGGGCGGACTGGGCGCTTTAAGTGGCCCTGGAAAAAATACTAACAGTGGCCCTGCTTTGTAATCAAGTCCAAATTGATGGAAGGCAGGGCCAGCAATACCATATTGTACCACCCCAACAGAGTCAAATACTACAGTCCATCACAAAATACTGCCAGCAGCACAAAATACATCCCCAAAAACTTCCACTGGCCTCTGTTAGGAGGGCTCAGGTGGCCCCCAAGGAATAGGCCCACCAGGAACTTTCCCTGTAAGGTCTATGACCCATCTACCCCTGCCTGGCAGGGAGTACAGGGCACCACAATGGGTCCAGTTTTAGGCCACTCTTGGCTTTACGGCCAAACAGATTTACTATAATTTACGCCAAAAAACGAACATAAGGTAAAGCTCTAATCTATAGCCGGCGTAGATTTTCCTTCAACCCAGACAGGCAATAAATGAAAACATATTAAGATGCCAGAGTCAATTTCGGCCTGCAGCAGCCTTACGCGTGTGGATGAGCCCTTACGCTGTAAGTTGAGCTGAGGTTGAAGGGGTTCTCCCATGAGTAATTTAAAACATGAAAATCAGACATCATAAAGTACACGACAATCTCTTTCTAACAAAGCTGGATCCAGCCCTGTACCTCACATGATCCAGAGATCTCCCCATTCATTGCTCCAATCGCTCTGCTAGATTTATTTCAAGCTTGCTGCTCAGGGGGCGTGCCCTTTTTTCAGGAGTCATGTTTTTTTGTTGCAGCTGGTGGCAGTTGTAGGATGGATCTGAGCATGCACGTCCACCTCATTGAGTTGGACAGAGAATTTAGATAAAGGGCAATCAGCAGGTGGCGCTATGCAGGTGGATTTCAGTGAAGTCAACGGCTATAATACATTAATTACAAAAAAAATCAATTACATAACAATAAAGTATTAAGATCCAATCATAATAATAATAAATAATAATAAATTCTAATATAATAATTAAAAAATTAAGTATTCAGATCCAGGTGCTGGTTTAAAAAATGTAAAATATTTCGTTGTGAGACAATAGTCACTGGCGTGGAAAAAATCCCAAAAATCTGTAGAAACACTCGAAGCCGGCCAGAAGAGGACAGAGACTGTGGTGACATGATGAGCGCCTTCTGATACTTTGGGTATGGAGTGTAGACGGTCCGCCGGGTGACAAGTGGAAGCCACGGAAGTTCAGCTTCTACCTCTCCTGAAATCCTTCAAGAAAACAATTCTGGAGGAAAAAAAAAAAGAATTACGGTTTCATTCCAGGCTGCGAGTGCCAGAGGCAGTTAGGAGGGTGACGGATATCTATCATGAAACGTCCAGTGCCCTGGCACTCCGCCAATTTATTTACTGACCTTCAACGCAACAGACATAAACCTGACCCCGTAAGATGGAGCCTAAGGGGAAATGGCACCGAACACCGATTCCTATATCCTGTTGTTCTGCCGTCTAAATTACTGGCTAATTAATTACCACTGGCATCTTTGGCATTGCCTGTCAAATCGGATTAAGTGTATCTCTTCACTGTTAAAATGCTAGGTTTTTTTTTCCCCAGTCCTCGTGCAGATCAATGCGGCTCCGAGAGCAGGTAGCTTTTAAATAAAGAAAACAAGACTCACAATTGTCGCCGGTGATTTATAGACTTTCATTAGCTGCTCGCCACCTGCAACTTCTGGCCCCTGTCTGGAATCAATTAGTCAATTTAATATCATTTATTTTACAAATTTTTTCTTGTCTCGCGAATCGATGTTTGGACCATGAATCAGGCAACTATTGGACCAGAATATATTTGTAAAGTGTCAAAGGAGCCTTAAAAGGGGGAATATTTCCCTGAGAGAAGAGATAGCCATGTAAATGAGCAGAACGCATCGTTATAAAAAGAGATGCAAGAGATAGGAGGGAGATGGATAGATAGATAGATAGATAGATAGATAGATAGATGAGATAGATAGATATGAGATAGATAGATATGAGATAGATAGATATGGGATAGATAGATACAATAGAGATAGATAGATATGAGATAGACAGATAAATAGATAATAGATAGATAGATAGATAGATAGATAGATAGATAGATATTAGATAGATAGATAGATAGATAGATAAATGAAATAAAATGAATAAAAATGATAAATGAGAAAAAAAGGCAGCAGATAGACTGATAAACCAAGTATAGATAGATAATAGATAAGTAGATAGATAGATAGGCATGACGAAGGCTGGCTGCTCTCCCTTTACTTCGGGGGGTTCATTCTGGAGATAGATGTGGTTCCCAGAGGTGGGGCCCTCACCTATCTGACATTGATGGTATATCCTAGCAATGTGCCATCAATGTCGGTGATGGAAATACCCCTTAAATTAACAAAACCACTAGTAGCAATAAACCCCTTGTGTGCCCTGCATTTCAGATTTCCCAGAGACCTTCAGTTACCATCTGGAGCCGATAGTTTGGTTTCATGAAGAAAACGCCATGGACCCCAAAAAAAACACACCAAAAGCAAAAAGACCACAAACAGGGCAGCATTGCTCGCAGTGTCCTATTACACACTATTGGCTTTCTGGATGCAATTTTCATTTGCAAAAAACCGACTAGTTTTGATAACTGTCCCCCATAGAAGTTGCCCTCAGGCCTCACACTAAATGTAAATTGTTTAAGCTTGACAATTTCAGTTTAACTGTCCCACCAACTGGTGTGTGGGGTGACCTCCTGTGCCTCCCCCGACAGTAGATGTCAGGAGAGATAAGGATCAGGATGGTTGGATTTCAACATGCCCAATCTTTTTGTGTCAAGGGAGGAAAGAGGCTTCCATAGGTGTCTGTCAGCGGTTTACTACCGACCGAGCACACATGCATGCTCGGCATTACTGATCATGCATGTTTATGGTATGGTCATGCAGTTTCACACAAGCATGTGCAGTCCAGTAACTATGGTCCATGTAAAAGATGCATTTCCTGGACCAACAGCGGCTCGGCAGACACAAGCTCACTGCATCAGAATGAATATGGGTCTACTATCATGTGAGCGTGGGCCAGGAGACTCATGGACGGGCTGGAACTCACAGCATCATAGATCATTTTGAAGCCTAGAGTTCAGCTTCAGCTAAGTCACAGTTGATCCAGGAAAAGTGGCTATCACACAGATCTTATTTGTGCCCTGCATTTCTCCGTTATTCCTCCTAGAAATGTATCACTTCATCAACAACTGGGTGACATCACTAACATTGCTAGCCAGACATTGGTCGCCACTGATTGGGCCGCGTCAAACTGTGTAGAAACATGTTTCGCCGGCAAGGTGAGCGGTAACACTTATATAAATCTATTGATAAATTTCCAGGTAAGTAACCAAGAGACAAGTTTCTGCAGAGAACCTCAAGAATTACTATTACATGGCGAATGCAAATATTTACAATATTATAAGTATCAGGAGAGGTGACGATTCCCCTATAATGTGACTTTGTATCGAGGTCACAGTTGTCAGCGCTCGACAACTCTGGCTCCATCGTTCTTTCATCCGTTAGGGGACGGATCTGCCGCCCTCGCTGCATTAGTCCAGTTGGCTTCATCTATCACTCTTTGTTTCATTCCTGTTTCGCGCACTTCTCATTTTGTCATGACAGAGCTCAGTTGTCTCTGTTTTGACTTTAACGATATTAGTCATTTTTTTGGACGCAGCCGCCGCGTCGTTCCTATCTGGCTGCGCTAGGACGGTTCACACACGGGCAGCTCCACAATATGACAATGTCTGTGCGTAAATCAAAATGATACCAAGCAGTCGACTTTGAGTGATTAGTGGGGGTCATGCACTGCGCCTCTCTGCTTCTGTGAATAATGTTATCTTATGCGGTGACGTTGACGTTGACATTGTACATGACCTTAATGTATGTTTTATTCCAAAGCGGGACTGACACATGAGTAACACGTATGTACACTTTATTAGAGGCGGGGGATAGTGGCAGCGCTGGGGATCAGTAGCGATGCAAACCTTCTGCCTAGGACAGACTGTTGGCTACGTTCAGACATGGCAGGTTTGTTGCAGAATGTGGACACTGCACAGGACAATTCACTGCAAATTACAGTACAATAGAGGAAATTACCAGTGCATTATTATTATTATTTATTATTATTATTAAAGCACCATTCATTCCATTGTGATATACATATGATAAGCGGTGCACATACATAATACAATATAAAAAAAATTGCAATAAGCATGAACAAAACAAGTTACAGACTGGTGCAGAAGGAGAGAGGGCCCTGCCCACAAGGGCTCTACAATGTAGGGAGGACACAGAAGGAGAGGGTGAAGCTGGTCATGGCGGTATAGAGGCAGCGGGGTCACTGGTTGTAGGCTTGTCTGACGAGGTGGGTTTTTAGGTTTCTTTTGAAGGATTCCACTGTAGGTGAGTGTCTGATGTGTTGGGGTAGCGAGTTCTAGAGTATAGGGCAGGCATCAGCAACCTTCGGCTCCCAGCTGTTGTGAAACTACAATTCCCAGCATGCTCCATTCATTTCTATGTAAGTTCTTAGAAGAGCAGAGCAACTATGCATGCTGGAAGTTGTAGTTTCACAACAGCTGGGAGCCAAAGGTTGCCTACCCCTGGTATAGGGGATGCACAGGAGAAATCTTGGAGGCGAGTGTGGGAAGAGGTGAAAAGAGGAAAGGAGAGAAGGAGGTCCTGTGAGGATCGAAGATTGCGTGTAGGACGGTACCGGGAGATCAGGTCACAGATGTATGGAGGGACAGGTTGTGGGCGGCCTTGTATGTCATGGTTAGGGTTTTATACTGGCAGAGAGATGACACCGAAGTTTAATGGGAGAGAGGTGGATTAGTCGGGCAGTACAGTTAAGGATACATTGGAGGGGTGCAAGAGTGATAGATGAGAGGCTACAGAGGAAGATGTTACAGTAGTCCAGGCAGGAGATAATGTGGGCATCTAAAAGTATTTTTGCAGGCTCCTGGTTGAAGACTTGTCAGATCCATGAGATATTTTTGATTTGGAGGCATTAGAGGATGGAAAGAGCTTGGATGTGTGGTTTGAAGGACAGGGTAGAATCAAAGATTAGCCCAAGGCAGCAGACTTGTGGGACCATGGAGAGTCGGCAACCATTGACTGTGATAGCTTTGTTGGGGGGAGGGGGTGAGTGAGATAAAACATCATCTACATATTGCTGAGAAAAAGTGCCAGGAACTCAAAAAGTGGCACAATTCTGCAGCAAAATCTGCATGTAATGCATGGAGAATTTGCCACTGGTTCATTGCAAAATCTACCCCTGTTTGGACTGTATTAGACTATCAGATGAGCATTGGGATTGTCAGGAGGGAAGCGTTCCTTCCCGACAATCTGCTGCTCGCTAGTGGAGGAGACCGCTGCTATTACATGCAGCAATTTCCTCCACAGTTTGGGGAGTAGTGATCGCTAATGTCATCGCTTGTCCTCATACTGACTAGTTGTTTGTTGGCAGTAGACCGTGAATAGACAGCATAATTTGGCGTTGGCAAACAATGATTTTTTTTAGCCGGCGTAAAGAAAATGCGATTGCCCGATGAACGGGCGTTTGCTCGTTCATTGGGTAATAGGTGGCACTTTTAAAACAGGCAGATCATTGCTAATGAGCGTTTTTGCGCGAGCCTGTTAGCGATGATCTAGCCAACCCTCTGTCGCTCTAATGCAGCCCTTAGACTGCAATGCCGTGAGCTTCCAGTGGTGTAGAATGAATACATGTCCAATATTGAATAGTAAGTATTGATATTATCTCGATCCAGCTGGCAGGGCTCCATGGGAAAAAAACAATGCAAATTAGCTGTCCTCCAGGAGGAACAAAATGGACTCTCTAGTGCCACCTAATGGACATAGACATATAGGTGGCACTAGAGATAGTAGTGTTTTACCTGCAGCTGGATCTCATGGGACCTCTTGTAGTTGGGTCTCATTTTCATGCTAAAACTTAATGCCAAAGAAGGATTCACTGGTGCAAGGGTTTATATGAAACAGATACATCCCAACATGGTGGCTTTGGTGCCCCTGGAGAGAGGAGATCAACACAGTTTGGTTGAATACATTATTTGTATGGGTGCTGGGGACCCGTACCCTGATCCTTTCTTCCACAAGGATTATGGAGAAAGAGGACAAACAAGAACCACATCCTTCTGACCCAGGTGGTTTGGGGGCATTATCCTTCACCAAAAGGAGTCCCCATTTTAATCTTTGCTATAAGGGAACCTTCATCAACATGTTCGCCACTGCTCTGGGGGCCAGCACAATGTGGAAAAAGGTATTTTCAAGCCCATTATGATGATGACACAAGTCCTTTGGGTGTAAAGTAAGCAGAATAAGTCAATTTTCTCAGCCATTAAATAACAGATGAATAGAAATTGGCGAGCGCTGAGAGTTACATAACAAAAAAAATTCTGATTGGAAACATGGTATAAACCACAGCTTCAGCTCTGCTACCTCCTCTGTGCACAATAGATGTGACTCTTCTGTTATTGTTGTCATCTTCTCTCGAAAAGACATTTTGACCGGCATATTCCGAAATATAAATCTCTGCAAAGAGCAACGTGTCACTTATTAGATGTTCCCAGCTACGTGTGATACGTTCTTTCATACTTGCTGACCTAGAAGTCGAGGGACAAACGGTCAAACTGTTGCCATTTTGATACAATTTGTTTTTACGTTTTTCAAAAACATCTGCACTAGAATTTATTTGTCTCATTAGCCAGAGGTCTTCACTTCTCAGGGGCTTCTCCTATAGGTGAAGAAGCGCCCACATGCAGCTCTAGCTGTAGTGGGTACAGAGGTAGCAGTCCAACTTGGGCCTAAAAACATTCTGCTACAGAACAAGACACCTGTATTGTACATGGCACATGGTAGTCGGGGACTTTTTGCATTGGATGAAAATGAGCTTTAACTAGAATTGAATTCCAGTAGCATGCAATCAAGAAAGGCAGTCCTGGGGTCCTCAGGATAGGTCATCAATGTCGCCAATCTGCTATATATGAGGAGACGGCGTGTGCAGTGCGCATGTGCCGTCTACCGTGTCTCTTCTTGCTCTGCTGCTGCTTTGCCATAGACAACAGCGGTGAGCAGGAAGAGAGATGGGAGACGGCACATGCACACATCGGGTTCAGCTGCCGGACAGACATGTACCACCACTTGCACAGTCTCTGCTTCCAAAGCCAAATGAGCGCTTCTCTGTGTGAGCCACAACACACAAGCAGTTGCTGAAGCGGCATTAGAATTTCTGAGCAGCGGCCCAGGCAGAAGATTGACAGGGAAATCTAGATGTGCAGCCCTGTCAGTATGGGAGGAGGGAGACTGTTCACCTGTGGGGACCATCCTTCACAGGTGAAGAACTCTAGCTAATGAGATAAATAGATCCGCTCACCTCTAAGGATAGTTGCACACTAGCACTGCTCATTGACTGTAATGGGACCTGGCAGGGTCTGGGCTGTTTCCAGCATTAGTACTGGAATTTGGCCAGACAAAAATGGCCTGTTCTGGCGGTGCTCCAGCCCTTTCCGACTTTGCCAAACACTATGAACCCCGGCAGGCTGTTTCTCTGCCAGAACAGCTTGCTGGAAGATTTTAATGCTAGTGTACAACTAGCCTGCTCTGCACCTTGATGTAAACTATCTGATGGTCTGCCAAATAGATTCTTTTCACACTGTTGTGCCCGTCCATGGCTTCCATCGGTAGGGTCTCCTAAACGAAATCTTGGGTACAAACATTTAACAGATGGCATTCATGATACTGGTGTCTTCGAGATTGTATGAAGTGCCACTAATTTTTGTCAAAATCCATCACTTCCTTAACGCACAGTTCCATATATGAATACCAGGGTGATCACACGGGGCATAGTAGTTGTGCTGCATTGTTGTGATCAGAGAAATCCTACATTCCCACTATTTAACTCCTTGACTGTCATGCTCAACACTGCCTGTATCATAATCTGAGACAGCAATAACTCTGATCACAGCACCATAATCTGAGACAGGAATCACTCTGATCGCAGCACCATTATCTAAAACAGGAATTACTCTGATCACAGCACCATAATCTGAGACAGGAATCACTCTGATCACAGCACCATAATCTGAGACAGGAATCACTCTGATCGCAGCACGATTATCTAAAACAGGAATTACTCTGATCACAGCACCATAATCTGAGACAGGAATCACTCTGATCACAGCACCATAATCTGAGACAGGAATCACTCTGATCGCAGCACCATTATCTAAAACAGGAATTACTCTGATCACAGCACCATAATCTGAGACAGGAATCACTCTGATCGCAGCACCATAATCTGAGACAGGAATCACTCTGATCGCAGCACCATAATCTGAGACAGGAATCACTCTGATCGCAGCACCATTATCTAAAACAGGAATTACTCTGATCACAGCACCATAATCTGAGACAGGAATCACTCTGATCGCAGCACCATAATCTGAGACAGGAATCACTCTGATCGCAGCACCATAATCTGAGACAGGAATCACTCTGATTGCAGCACCATAATCTGAGACAGGAATCACTCTGATCACAGCACCATAATCTGAGACAGGAATCACTCTGATCACAGCACATAATCTAAAACAGGAATTACACTGATCACAGCACCATAATCTGAGACAGGAATCACTCTGATCGCAGCACCATAATCTGAGACAGGAATCACTCTGATCACAGCATCATGATCCGAGACAGGAGTCACTCTGATCGCAGCACCATAATCTGAGACAGGAATCACTCTGATCGCAGCACCATAATCTAAAACAGGAATCACTCTGATCACAGCACCATAATCTGAGACAGGAATCACTCTGAATCACAGCACCATAATCTGAGACAGGAATCACTCTGATCGCAGCACCAAACATATATAGAAAGTTCTTGAAAGGACCCCAGGACTGCCTTTCTTGATTGCATGCTGCTCAGGCACAGTTAGGTCTAGAATCTAATTCTAGTTAAAGCTCATTTCTATCGAATGCAAAAAGTCACCCACTACCATGTGCCATGTATAATACAGGAGTTTTGTTACGTAGCAGAGGAGGTTTAGGCCCAAATAGGACTGCTACCTCTGTACCTAGTATAACAACAGCCTGATAATAGCCACATGACAGCCCACATCCAACCAGGGAATCAGCATTGAATGGGTTTTTCATTCACAAGATATACAGTATATAATATAAAAAAGAAAAAAAGATGTACAGTATATAAAATATAAAAGGAAAAAAGATATACAGTATATAGTATATAACAGGACACAAGGTATATAGTACATAATATAATAGGACACAAGATATACAGTGTACATAAGATATAGAGTATATTCTATAATAAAGCACACAAGATATACAGTACATAAAATAAATTACACAAGATATACACTATACAATATATAAAAATACACAAGATATACAGGATATAATAGAGTACACAAGATATACAGTACAGTATATAATATGAGAGGATACAAGATATACAGTATATAATATATAAAAAGAAAAAAGATATACAGTATGATATATAACAGGACACAAGGTATATAGTACATAATATGAGGACACAAGATATACAGTGTACATAAGATATAGAGCATAATAAACCCCAAAATATATGCACTATATAATATATAAAATAAATTACACAAGATATACAATACATAATAGGGGACACAAGATATCCACTATACAATATATAAAATTACACAAATACATTATATAATGTATAATAGAGTACACAAGATATATAGTACAGTATATAATATGAGAAAACAGTACAGTATATAATGCGAGGACACAAGATATACAGTATATAATAGGACAAAATATACAGTATATAATACATAGAGTACACAAGATACACAGTATATAAGAGGGCACGCAATATACAGTATATAATAGAGGACATAAGATATACAGTATATAATATATAGAGTATACAGAATACACAGTATATAATATATAATAAAGGACACGGGAAAAATAACATAAATAAATATAAAAATCTATGTAGTCCATGTCTTCTACTTGGTAGAATCACTCGTTATCCTAAATCTACTCCACACTATGTGGATAACAATTTCTAGATCTATATTACATCATCTCTCTTTTGATGTGTAATATAATCTTGACTTAAAAGATTATTATTTATGACCTATTTTTTGGGAGTGGAATTATTTATGACTCTCTTTCTTATTAAATTTCATTTCTAATTAAGTGAAAGTAATCTCATTACTAAGAAACGTACCATATGTATATATGATTCTACAAATAATTTCATTAATGGGATTCTGCCTGGATGTGTGCACAGTTCCTTATGCCCATAAAACCTGCCTTAAAGAATAATTTTAATCAAAAACTGCTACCTGGACTGATCCATTTTCTTGCCCAAAGGGAACGTAAAATGTGCCAAGTCAGACAACATTTTTAAAGGGTTTACTTTTTAAGGTCCCTTAACAATAAACTTGTCACTAAGTTTCCTCATTGCTAGGACTCCCAGCAAGCAGCTGCCATTAGTAGGAAAATCTCACAGTAAGGGGCTGTTCACACAGCAGCCACAGCTTTAAGCCATTGCTCTGTGATCCTCAGCATTGCCTCCCATTGAAATGAATGGGAGGCAGAAATCACGTGGCCACCGGTAAAGTTTCAGTGAGAATTAGACAACACTATTACTGTAAATTAGTCTGAATAGTAACTGAATGTGCCTAAAATTTGACAACCACAACCATTTTGTAAACCAGACATAGATCCAGAGGGTTGTCACCTCTCTTCCCCTGCTCTTCTTGAGAAACGAGTGCATTAGTTAACAAGTGGGGACAATGAGAACAGAAGATAAATATGACATCTGTGCTCGTAACGAAGTTCCATCTAATATGTACAACGTTGAAGGAAGGAATAGATACACGCGAGGTACTCCTCCATTAAAGAGAGAAAGCTACACAATGGTCACTGAAATAACTTGAAACTGATAAAAATAATAAATAAAAATGTACTGAAAATCAACTAATGAAAATCAGATATTGCTTTTGAATTGTGGTTCAACAGAATCATTTAAAAAACAAACTAATGAAGCTGGACTGGACAAAAATGATGGCCCCCCTAGAAAAGATTTAAAATAATTTGACCACGGGGACATGTTAAACTAAGGTGTGTTCTGTAAGTAGCATCACAGGTGTCTTCAAACTTGTAATAAATCAGTCTGCCTATTTAGAGGGTGAAAAGTAGGCACTGGGCTGTTTGGTATGATGGTGTCTACTACACTGAACATGGACCAACGAAAACTAAGGGAGAGTTGTCTTAGGAGATCAGAAAGAAAATCATGGACAGACTTGTTAACAATAGAGGCTAGAAGACCATCCAAAAGGATTAATGTTCCTGTTACTACAGTTGCACGTATTTTTCAGAAGCTTAAAGGCTATGTGCACCTTTGGGGGCAGTTTTTTTATTATTGCATTCTACTCATTTTGAGCTAAAATCATTTTTAAATTGGCCTTTATTAGAAAAAAATATGGAGCCTTTTTTCTGTACAGGGCTGCGATGCTCTACTAACTTCCTCTGAATTCTCTCTCTTCCATCAGACCTCACAGGCTCCTTATCTCTGCTCTCTGACATATAAACACTCATTATAGCTCAATCCTTATCATACTGATAAGAATGTAGCTTAAATAGAGGTGTAGCAAACTTAACACTCAAACTCTTAACTCAAATTTCTTAACTCATCATGATATCCCAAAACATTGAAAAGCAATTGAAGGTGTTGGTGTAACACAACTAGTTTAGTTAACACGTCTAGTTAAGCATGTGGTTTAACTCTACTACATCTGTAAGTGTTTATGACCTTTTAGTAATTTAGAGATATGGGTTATTAAAAGACCGACACAAAGTAAAAGTACCAGTCATACTGCTAGAAAAAACTGTTAACCCTTTGTGACAGAAGGCTCAATATTTTTAATAAAGAAAAATTCAAAAAATGATTTTTAGCCCAAAATGTGTAAAGTCCTCCGAAGGTGTAAATAGCCTTTAAGGACTACAGGACTGTAGCAAACCTCCCTGGACAAGGCCACAAGAGGAAAATTGATGACAAATTAAAGAGACTGGTAATACGAATGATAACCAAAGAGCCCAGTCATTGTCTTAGCCAAAGTGAACTTAATGGAAGACGACCGAGGAGGAAACCACAGTTAAAAGCAAATCATAAAAAAGCCAGACTGGAATTTTCCAAATACATATTGACAAGCCACAAAGCTTGTGGGAGAATGTCCTTTGGACAGATGAGACAAAACTGAAGCTTTTTGGCAAGTCACATCAGCTCTGTATTCACAGAAGTAAAAATTAAGCATACAAAGCAAAGAACACCTACTGTGAAACATGGAGGAGGCTCGGTTATATTTTGGGGTTGCTTTGCTGCATTTGGCATAGGGTGTCTTGAATCTGTGCAGGGTACAATGAAATCAAGACTATCAAGGCATACTAGAGCGATATATGCTGCCAAGTGTCAGAAAGCTTGGTCTCGGTCACAGGTCATGGATTCTCCAACAAAATAATAACTCAAAACACACTGCTTAAAAACATCCAAGAATGGCTAAGAGCAAAGCAGCCTGGAGAAGGCAGCCTTCAAACCTGAGGCAGCTGGAGCAGTCTGTTCACTAGGAGTGGCCAAAATACCTGTGGACAGGTGCAGAAGTCTCGCTGAGGGTTAGGCTAGGCAGGGATGGGCAAACTGCGGCTCTCCAGCTGTTGTAAACTACAATTCCCACCATGCCCTGTTGTAGGCTGATAGCTGTAAGCAGTCTTTTTATGCTGGCAGTTGTAGATTTGCAACAGCAGAAGATCCGCAGTTTGCCCATCCCTAGGCTAGAGCTACATGGTGACAACTACACTGACATGTGTCGCGCGACATTCATGTCTGACCAAATATTGCGCAACATTTATTGTAATGCAGTCGCCGCATGTCACAGTGTGACACCATAGAGTTTCATTGCAATAAATATTACACAACATTAGTGTGACAAATAGTCGCATGACACATGTCGCCGTGTACCCTAGCCTTACAGAAATCGCTTGATTGCAGTGATTGCCTCAAAAGGTTGCACAAGGTTTTACAAGACTCAAGATAGGTCATCAGTATCTGATCAGTGGGGGTCCAATACCCAGGACCCCTGAAAATCAGCTGTTTGAGAAGGCAGCGGTACTCACAGTAGCAATACAGCCTTCTTTCAGCTTTTCCTAGGCCGTGTGATGTCACATTCATCAGTGACATGGAGCAGCAAAGAAGTGAACGGGGCTGAACTGTGATACCAAGCACAGCCGCTATATAATGTACAGAGAGGTGCTTGGTGAGCACTGATGACTGAGGATAGGTCATTAGTATTAAAGTCTTAGAAAACCCTTTTAAGGGTAGCATCCTTTTTCCTGGCTATCTATCTATCTATCTATCTATCTATCTATCTATCTATCTATCTACAGTACCCTATCTATCTATCTATCTATCTATTTACAGTACCTTATCTATCTATCTATCAAATTATTATGCAAATTGTATTCAAGATGTAATTTTTAGATTTTTAATAAAACTCATGGTTGTTATTGATTGTCAGGGCTCATTGGATCACTGAAATCGATCTCAAACACCTGTGATAATTAGTTTGGCCGATGAGCCCAATTAAAGGAAAATCACTTAAGAAGGACATTCCACATTATTAAGCAGGTCATAGTTTTCAAGCAATGTGGGAAAGAAAAAGGATATCTCTGCTTCCGAAAAGCACCAAATAGTGCAATGCCTTGGACAAGGTATGAAAACATTAGATAGTCCACGAGAACTTAAGCGTGATCATCTTATTGTGAAGAGAACTGGGGCTGATGTGGAGCACAGACGGGTTAGTGCAGATAAAGGCAGAACGAGGAAGGTTTCTGGCAGACAAATTCATCGGATTAAGAGCAGCTGCTAAAATTAAGAGAGCAGCTGTAAATAAACCTACTATTCGGCCACCCATTAACCAGTCCTCAAAAGCAGGAAGGGTTGCTCTGGCCCCAGACATACATGAAGACTAATTTTCAAACCTTGTCTTGTGTACTGATGAGTGCTGTGCAACTCTGGATGTTCCAGATGGATGGAGTAGTGGATGGTTGGTGGATGGCCACCATGTCTCAACAAAGCTGTGATGTCAGCAAGGAGGCAGTGGAATCATGTTTTGGGCCAGAATCATGGGTAGAGAGCTGGTAGGCCCCTTTAGGGTCCCTGAGGTGTAAAAATGACCTCAGCAAAGTATATAGAGTTTGACTGACCACTTTCTTCCATGGTACAAAAAGAAGAACCGTGCCTTCCGCAGCAAATTCATCTTCATGCTGACAATGTACCATCTTATGGTGCAAAGAAGACCTGAGTCATTGGCTGCCATGGGCATAAAAGGAGAGAAACTCATGGTCACCATCCTCCCCTGACCTCAACCCTATTGAAGACCTTTGGAGTAAGAAAAAGGTCTATGAGGGTGGGAGGCAGTTTACATCAAAACAGCAGCTCTGGGAGGCTATACTGACATCCTGCAAAGAAATTCAAGCAGAAACTCTACAACAACTCACAGGTTCAATGGATGCAAGAATTAAATATGTGGTCATATGTTAAAATGCAGCTTGGCCTGTTAAGATGTGTTTGATTGAAATAGCTTTTGACTTTAGTAAATGTGACTTCTTAAAGGGGTTGTCCGAGTTCAGAGCTGAACCCGGACATATCCCTTTCTTTGTAAGCCGTGTACCGTGTGGGCTCCCCTGGATACAGCAAAGTCACGAACGAGGAAAGCAACTTCAAAACCAGCTTTTTCCAAAACAGAATTTTACTAAAACATGGTAATGAACACAACTACAAATGCTGGGAACATAAGATAAATTTACATACACCCAGCCCGGAGGTTAAGACTCTTGTACTGCACAGCACAGCGCCCTCCGATGGATACAGGAGGAAAATGCTGTAATTTCCCTACTGGCGGGCACAACTAATCTGTTATTACCCTAAAAGAACAAGAATCACTGTATGGGTGTGCGGTACGGGCTAGCCTGCGGACAGGGCCGGACTGGCCTACCGGTATATCGGGAAAATTCCCAGTAGGCCGCTAGACCTGACTGCCGCACGGCCGGCCGCAGGTGACACTGGCTCCATGGCAGGCACAGCAGAGGACCGATGTAGGCATGTGGCACTGCTGCTGTGCTGGCGTCTGGCGTGGAGCACGGCCGGCAGTGACTGCTGTGCTGCCTGCTGCAGTGCTCTGGCCCCGAACTTAATTGTTAAGAGGTCCGCGCTGTCACTGTGTAAGTTATACTACCTGGCTCAGGCTTTGGCTGGGGGCGGGCGGCCGCGGCAGCATTCAATTTATTCACACATGGGGGGGCGGAGTCAGACCGGACCCTGCAGAGGCAGAGAGAGATCAGAGGCTGTGTGCGGCGCCGCTCAGGATGTCACGTGACGTGCCCCGGGCCCGCGCGCTGCAGTAGTGCAGCAGTGCTAGCTCGTGAGGTGGTCACTGTGTGGTGAGGGCCATGGCTCCTGCTGGCCTGGCCCTGTGTCTGGCCTGCCACTGATCAGACATCAGTGAAGTGTGTGTGTGAAGAAAGAAGTTAGAATTTCACCATTACATCACCAGACACCAGGTCCAATGATGCTCTTGGGAGCAGAGCTTCCCATCAGGATGTTTATGTCTTCATAAGAGGTAAAAAATATACCATGATGCTATTGCTGTGACTATTGTGACTGAACAAAAGTGACTGTCCTAACTGCCTCACAAGCCTTATTTTATATTGCTTACAATTTATACATTTGACTATCTAGATATCACATCAAGTGCAATAGATGGTTCTCATACTTGATGGTTCTCCTACTGTTCACCAAATGGTATTCATTTTCCCTACTAATTTGGATGAAACTGCACGACTAGGCCCTAGACTCAACTCTCTGAACTGAACCAGACTTAATCAAGTTCAACTTCAAGAACTTCTGTGAGTTCCATCTTAGGGTACTTTCACACTAGTGGCAGGACAGATCCGGCAGGCTATTCAGCCTGCCGGATCCGTCCTGCCGCAAGTGGCCGTGCACTGCCGCTCCGTCCCCATTGACTATAATGGGGTAGGGGGCAGAGCTACGGCGCAGCACGGCACTGCCAGAGATCGCCGGACGAAAAGTACTGCATGTCCGACTTTTCGTCCGGCGATCTCCGCCCCCCGCCCCGTTATAGTCAATGGGGACGAAGCGGCAGCACGGCAGTGCACGGCCACTTGCGGCAGGACGGGGCCGTCAGGCTGAATAGCCTACCGGATCCGTCCTGCCGCAAGTGTGAAAGTACCCTTAGGGTGCTTTCACACTTGCATTTTTACTTTCCGGCATAGAGTTCTGTCGTCGGGTCTCTAAGCCGGAAAGAAACTGATCAGGATTATCCCCATGCATTCTGAATGGAGAGAAATCCGTTGAGGATGCAACAGGATGTCTTCCGTTCAGTATGTGAACGTTTTTTGGATGTTGACAAAACCACTGCATGCTGCGGATTTGTCTCCATCTAAAATTCCGGAAGACTTGCTGATCAGGATACTGATCAGTCTTCAAATGCTTTCAGGCGACTTGCGTTCTGACGGATCCAGCGGGACGGAAGTGCCTGCCTGATCCTCAGAATGCAAGTGTGAAAACACCCTTAGGGTACTTTCACACTTGCGGCATGGCTATCCGGCAGGCTATTACGGCGGGTGAACAGCCCACAGGATCCGCCATGCCGCAAGTACCCATGCACTGCTGTTGCAAAACTACATCTCCCAGCATGCCCTGACAGCCAAACGCTGTCTGGGCATGCTGAGAGTTGTAGTTTTGCAACGTCTGGAGGCATCCTGGTTGGGAAAAGTTGGTCTACTGTGATAATATGAACAATGGGGGTTCTAAAAAAGAGCTATTGTGGGGCAAAGTTCATATTCGTGTTTACACGCGTGTTTTAAAATACACGTCTTTTATAAACAAGTAAATAATGATGCAGTGCTATGGGGCTGGTATGCAACTTTTTCCAGGGCTGGTTTTTATCCCCTGTCCGGCCCTGCCTGCGGTGCAGCACAACAGTTTACAAACTTACATAGATCTACAGTATTCCCCCTCCCATAACTGGTCCTTTAGCACGTGCCTGAGTATTCCTTCTGAGCAACACTTCAGCCTGGCTTGAGTTTGTGGGAATTTTATCAGCTCTCCAATGTGAAATGTCACTTTAGTTATGGAGTCCTTGCAATGAACAGTATTAACACTTGTGGCCAGACACAAACAGAGACCCTAACTAACTAACTACAGGCCTGGTCTCAGTTTCTAGGCGCCAACACTGTAATGAGGTGCGTGCACGATCTTACCGACCAGGGTCTGCTTTGCATCCACTGGTGACTCTAAACAGAATAAATGTCTCTCCAACTAGCATTCGGTACCGCAGTGTATGTTGCTTTGTTCCACTGCTCTCATCAGCGTTCCTGGCAGCAATCTTCCTTCCTCTGGACAGGATCAGGGTCTTGGGCATGATCAGCTTCACTTAGCTGCAGCTCAGGTCACTGAAGGCTGCTCTCACACTTGGATATCGTCAGCTTCTCTGCTCACACACAGCTCCTCAGTCTCTGCTCCTTAAGATGGCTGCCTCCTCTTTTTCTCCATGCTCTGAAAAACCGAAGGCGGAGACTTCGGCCTAGCAGTGTTCCCTGTGATGTCATCAGCACTAGCCTGTTTTTTAGGCTAGGGCAAAGCTAAAGTTCGCCCATTAGTTCCGGTGACATTACAGGGAACACTGCTAGGTTCAAGCCTCTGCCTAGCAAAGACCCGGTACGTCACAGAATCTGATGAAAAATCCCTTGCCCTGCACGATTCAGCACAGGGCAAGGGAGAGCATCGGAGCATGAAATGCTCCTGTGCTCATATCAGAGGGCCTGTCTGGGTGAAGAAGGGGATAAACCCCTTTAATGCTGCAAATTCAACAAATGACAATCTTCAGTTTAACCTATAAAATGTTTGGAAACTCTGTTGTGCATAATAATTTAAAACAGTGCATTTTGAGTTATTCAATATGTGAAAAAAAACAGTTAGCATTGGGAGGTTTGTTCAATAAAATTAGATTTTTACTCTCACGGTTGATGACTTGAACTGTCATTTGCATCGAGCATTTAGGAAAATCAGAGAAAAATATAATTAGCCTTTTTTTTTCTCTCTTTCCTTTCTTTCTACAGCTAGATGACAGACAGGTGATAGACGGATAGATATTAGAAAGAGAATTCGATAGATAGGAGATAGATAGATAGATAGACAGATAGATAGATAGATATTAGTGATGAGCGAAGTATTCATAAATTCGATTTGACTGATTTACCAAATGTTACAAAAAAATCTGCTCAGTGACGAATTACTTAGTGACGAAGCACATTTCTTTCTAAGTAGTGGGTGCAATGACAATTGCACCCCTCAGATCCCGCGTTCATACATGATTGCGGCATCTGGTATTAATAATAGAGTGTAAAATAAAAGTAAAAAAACATACCTGATCCATTTGCTTTCGACAAGCCGGCTGCTGCCATCTTATTTGAAGATCTGGTGCAAAATCTCGCGCGGCCCAATATGACATCATCATGCCGGCCAGCGTGGTGACATCACACGTCACCGCTCACGGGATTTCATCCGAGATCTTCAAGCAAGATGGCGGCAGGCAAATGGATAACGTAAGTATTATTATTATTTTTTTTGTTTTTACACTATTTCAGTTCAAAGCGATTTGCTACCGCGAAGCACGAGGAGATTCGTCTTTGCAGCGAATCGAATTTATCCCAAAATTCTGATCATCACTAATAGATATAGATGATAGATCAGCCGCTCAGCTTTAGAATTCATTTTATCTTTTTTTATTTAAAGAAATTTCATCCCTCTCCCGCATAATAAAAACATCGGCTTTGACTAAAATTAACTATGCAGCCAGTAATGTGTCCTAGAATGGAATAATTATTAGCTACTTTTATATCCCATGAAACAATGTTTTATTTCAGGAAAGTAATAAGAATCCTCTGATTGTGGTTATTTTGATTGAGTCGTTGGAGAAAATACCGAAAGCAAGTGATTTCATCTTTTTTTATTTCAAACGGCAAAATGATTAGAAATTAGATTTTCACGGCCAACATATCTAAGTGGCCTGTATTTAATTCTCCGCTTCAGAGAGATGTAAGACTACAATGCGCTTAGGAAACAGTGGTGCTAATTGCTGCTTCTTTAGGTAACAACTTTTTATTCCCAAAGGGGCCTAAATTTGCCAACTTGGAGAATTAACCCCCGATGAAGTGGAGGAATGGAAACTAATACGTCCTATTGTTGTTTTCACAGGATTGTCGTAAATGCCTATGTGAACCTCATGTCAACACAGAGCTTGGGGATTGTCTTTGGACCGACCCTTCTGAGACCCAAGAATGATTCGGGGAACATGGCCGTCAGCATGGTTTATCACAATCAAATTGTAGAGCTGATGTTATTAGAATTTGATGCCATCTTCTGTTAATTAGAACTGAATTGGGCACAAGCACATTAGTCAATATTTAGCACAAAAAAGATCAAGTGCATGGCAAGTCAACCTCAAAGTCTCAGAAGTCCCAATACAAGATCTGAGATAGGACCCAATCATTCATAGTAGTCCTCATAGGGGACCAAGGGAGCTTTTGGTTCCCCTGTAGGCTCCAGGACTTGGGTGCATATGATACATTTGAAGTTACACCGCAAACGAAATTTAGAGATTGGAGCCTCAGTCTATTATCAGTCCACCCTGGAGGGTCGCTGATACATTTAAAGGGGTTTTCCAGGAGAATAATTAAGGGTCCTTTCACACTTGCGTTCTTCTTTTCCGGCATAGAGATCCGTCGTCGGGTCTCTATGCCGGAAAAATCCTGATCAGGATCATCCCCATGCATTCTGAATGGAGAGAAATCCGTTCAGGATGCATCAGGATGACTTCAGTTCAGGACCGGAACGTTTTTTGGACGCAGCAAATACCGCAGCATGCTGCGCTTTTTGTTCCGGTCCAAAAATCCGAACACTTGCCGCAAGTGTCGGATCCGGAATTAATGCCCATTGAAAGGCATTAATCCGGATCAGACCTTGAGCTAAACGCCGCTTGGCGCATTGCCGGATCCGACATTTAGCTTTTCTGACTGGTTACTATGGCAGCCAGGACGCTACTAGCGTCCTGGTTGCCATAGTAGGAGCGGGAGCGGGGAGCGGCATACTTACATTCCGTGCGGCTCCCGGGACGCCCAGGATGACGCCAGGGCGCCCCAGTGCATGGATCACGTGATCGCATGGATCACGTGATCCATGCGCATGGGGCGCTCTGACGTCATTCAGAGCGCCCGGGAGCCGCACGGAATGTAGTATGCCGCTCCCGCCCTCGCCTACTATAGGCAACCAGGACGCTAGTAGCGCCTGGTTGCCATAGTAACCTAAGCTACTCGAAGACTGATCAGGATCCTGATCAGTCTTCAAATGCTTTCAAGCGACTTATGTTCTGACGGATCCGGCAGGACGGAAGTGCCTGCCGGATCCTCAGAACGCAAGTGTGAAAGGACCCTAAAACAAAATGGAGCAGAATGGATTAAAAATAACAAATAATCATTACTCACCTTGCTGATCCCCTGTGCTCTGCACTTCCTGCTTCCACTCAGCCTATCAATGGCCACAGTGGTGACCTGCCCCAACCAATGATTGGCCAACAAAGTAACCCAAGTTCTTTCCTATGTGTCCAGCTTGGAACAAGGAACTTGAGATCTTTTTGGATTAGAGTAGCAAAGTGTTGACCAGTGAAGTAGTATTTGTTAATTTTAACCTATTCTGCCAATTTTTTTAAACCCTTTAAACGTCCATGGTGCCCCATTAGAAGTGGTGTGGAGCAAAGCTTCATTTTCACAGTAACTTTTTAGTGGAGATGGTCAATTATCAAGGGCTCTTCCTTGGTTATAGGACCTGATCACAGGGGTTTGAGCAGTATGACCTTACTCTCTTTGTCAACTGCTTTATCCTTAGATTAGCTGGTTTGTAGTATGAAAAATCATGATATTTTTTCTTTCATTTTTGCCCACAGAAATATATTGTTGCCTTAGGTCCTAAGATTCCTTATACCCCAAAGCTCCCTACATACATTTGTTTAAATTAAATTAAATGGAGGCCCCCTAAACTGTGAATGTCTTAGACATTTACATTATTATTATTATTATTAATAAAATTGTTTACTTACCTTCAATAAAGCAAAAAGATGATACATTCCTCCCATAGAGTCAAACAATAAAAATGTTTTGCCTGCTGCCACCACTAGGGGGAGCTTACTGCATACTATGTTATTAATTTTAATGTATCAACACTATGCATTGCCCCCAATACTTGTTTCTGGCACCCAGAAATCTGTCATTAAACTGTATCTATACCAGGGATTTGGATCTAAATCAGAGAAAATTAGTTTTGACCTCTATAGAAATACATTTAAAAAATCATCAGCACAGAATTTTTAATCTATTTAGATTACAAAAATATCGAATGCACAATTGTAGACATTCATTGTAAGACTTCGCCATGTTTTAGGTGTGTGCACAACTTTTTTGTTTCTGTATAGATATACAGTATGGATTTTATAGGCTCTGATTGGTACCTTGTTTTATACTATACATGAGAAGCTTTTTTATGGAATTGTGAATGTCTGCATGTACAGTATGAATGTAATGAAGATACCCGAGCACAGAAATGAACCAATGTATGAAACGTCTTTGGGTATTTTATGGCTTTGTTTTCTATGAACTTTTATATGTACATCATGTGTTCCATATTGTACGGGAACATCTTGCACCATTATAATGTTACACAGTTATTGCTTTTGTTTTGTATCAGTTATCAATAAACAATGCTTTGAATATTCTGAAACTTTTTGGAAGTCTAAAAAGCCAAAAATTTCTCATTTTTAATAAATAATAATTATGTCCTTTCTTCTGCAGCTCTCTCCCTATTGCAACTCACAAGGTGGGTCCTTTCTCAGGAGGGTGTGGCCTCTTTGATGCAGCTCTCTCTCTCTATCACAGCTCATGGGTGTGTCTTTTCCGCTGCAGCTCTCTCCCTTTCACATCTCAGGGGGCATTTCCTTTCTGCTGCAGTTCTTGCCCTGCACCTGTTGCAGCTTCTAACAGTACATACAGATGGCGGCACTTAAGGGATGGAACCGAGCATGTGCGACCACCTCAGAGATGTTATTGAGGTGAACAAAGACATGAGGAAAAGAGCAAGCAGCAGGTGGGGCTAAACAGATAGATTTTATTAAATAACTCCCTGGCTATGCCAAACTTTCACTTACTTGCGATCAGAAAGTATTCAGATCCTGGGGCTGCTATGAAAAATGGCGAATGTTTTTCATCGGACAGCCCCTTTAATGTACTTGCACAGACTGAGGATACTGTCGTATATTGTTTCCACTTTGCTGTAATCATGATAGTTTCTGTACGAAAGACACCATCTCTGCACATAAAAAACTGTCATGATGTGAGGATGTGGTTTTAAGGCAATAGTTTTCCACAATGGGCAAAACTATAATAAAACTGCCACATAACTGGGACTGACAGGGACTGCCGGATGATGCAAAGTCCAAGTAGATTAAAATCTGGTCGCTGCTGAAAGATGCTGCAAAATAACACGATGTACAAGTATATTATAGGAATAAACTAAAAAATGATTGATGAGCAGGTAGGATCTTAGAAGTACGTGTCTACCCCATTAGACCATCCCTTAAAGGGAGTCTGCCCCCAGATAAATGGTGTCCTAACATTAACTGGGGGCAGATCCCCTTAGCACAAGGCTGGGTCACTTTCTCAATATTGACCTGTTTTGCTAAAATCTCGTATTGAACAGCTCAATACGAGCTCCTGGCTTTCTCCGCCCCCTGCTGCTGATTCAGTTGGTAAAAACTGTCAATCATTTGCAAGGAGGGCAGAGTGAGCCGGTCATGAATATCAGGCATCAGCGACATGCTCTGGAGTAGGGATGAGCGAACTTGGGGTTTGCAAGTTCAGGTTCGGCGTTCGGATTATGTGGCAATTCCATTATCGATTCCATTACCACGGAATATAATGGAATTCTATAAAGGCATGCACCACGGAAGCCTATAAGAGGCATTCCGTCATACTAGTCTATGGGCAGCATAACGGATTATGACGGAATGCCTCTTAAAGGCTTATGTGGTGCATGCCTTTAGAGAATTCCGTTATAGTCCGTGGTAACGGAATCCATAATGGAATTGTCACATAACCTGAACCCGAACTCGCAAACTGCAAGTTCTCTCATTCCTACTTTGGAGCTGTTACAACCAACAGCGTGAAACTGGTGACAGATTCCATTTTAAGGGTTAGTCCCATGAAAAATAATCTACGTTTTCCAGACAGCCAATGGCTCTGAATACTATCATAATTGTAAGTCATTTAAATCTACTATAGCCAGAGAGTTAAATAAAATGTATTAGAATAGCGCCACCTACAGCTTCTTCTTTCCTTATTTCTCTGTCCATCTTAGTAACCTCGCACATGCTCAGTTCCATCTTACAATGGCCACTGGCTGGATCTTTTGTTAGAACCTGTGACAGTAAAGGCTTATCCAGATGGGCATACAGTATGTGTTTTGCGGTCTACAAATTGCAGATCTGCAAAACACGGATACCAGGCGTGTGCACGCACAGGGCCAGCGCTATATAGAAATGTCTACTAAGACATGCTGTTTGTTATTTGTGGGGCTACGGACCTACGGTAATCGGACAGTACACGGTGTGCTGTTTGCATCTTTTGCGGCCCTATTGAAGTAAATGGGTCCAAACCCCTTCCGCAAATTTGCAGAATGGATGCGAACCCTTACATACGGCTGTCTGAATGAGCCCTTACAGGAAAAGAGCTGCAGCAAAAAGGACATGCCGCCTGAGAAAGGACATACCCCAGCCAGCTTGAAATAAATCTAGTTTCAGGAGTTCCCCCTGCAGTAATATGACGATACTGGGAGGGTTGCCATGCTGACATGACAAGTGCTGGCTGGTGGACCTGTCAGTGTGACTGGAAACCAAGCCAATCAGATTTCTGTTTCTTTGTCCAGTCCTACAGCTAAACAGGAGATTTAGGTCAGCTGTTCCCTATCATCATTGCCCGGTATTGTGTTTGTTCTCCCTAGGCTCTGCCCTGTGCAACTTACTTCAGACTTCTCTGTTTTTTCTACTACTAGTGTTCCCGCGCCAGTATTCTGTTACAAAGCTCCACAGATGTATCCTGGGCCCCTAGCAGCCAATTTATCCTGCCTCATAGTGGGCTCTGGGGACTACCTAGGAGTAACCTTAGTTTTATACTACCCCTCTGGATCAATGTGACGTAAAAGACTGGTTCTAGCTTTTGTCATCATGTACTATATCATATCTGATTTTTATTTCTACATTATTCATGCGATACCCCTTTAAATTTACCAAATGAGATGGTCCACCCCTGAGGTTCTTCAAAGAGTTTTCTGAGATTTTAATACTGATGACCTATCCTTAGAACACTCGGGACCCCCGACTATTAGCTGTTTGAGAAGGCACCAGTGCTCCTGTGAGCAATGGGGCTTCCTCGCAGCTCAGCTAGCACAGCGCCGTACATTTTATAGTGGCCATGCTTGGTATTGCACTCAGCCCCATTCACTTTAACGCACCTAGGTCATGTGACTGATGAACGTGTTGTCACATGGCCTAGGGAAAACTGAGAGAAGGCCATGGTGCTACAGCGACTGCCGGTGCCTTCTCAAACACCTGATGGACGGGTGTCCTGGGTGTCAGACCGCCACCAATAATATATCGATGACCTATCCAGAGGATATGGCACCAAACCTCCGGGTTCACAGCTGAACCCGGACATACCCAGAATTTCACCCAGGCAGCCCCCCTGACAGGAACATCGGAGCAGTTCAAGCTTCGGTGCTCCCCTTTGCCCTGATCTGAATCGCGCCGGGCAAAGGCATTTTGTGGAGTTCCGGTGATGAATCGGGCTCTCCTTCGGGCTGCCAGCAGTGAGCCCGGTGACATCAGCAGCACTGATGGGCCCGGCTTTAGCGCTGCCCTAGCCTGTAAAATGGCTAGGGCAGCGCTAAAGGCCGCCCATCAGAGCTGGTGACGTCACCCAGCACACTGCTGGGTGGAAGCCTTCCCCCAGCAGTGAGTTGTAGTAAATAAAAGAGCCCTTGCCCTGCGCGATCCTGCGTAGGGCAAGGGAGAGCATCGGAGAATGAACTGCTCCGATGCTCATGTCAGGGGGGCTGCCTGGGTGAAATTATGGATATGTCCCAGTTCAGCTCTGTACCCGGACAAATCCTTTAAATGTTTCCGTCATTTACATTTGTAGCTTACCACTAGCATTGAGTAAATTGAAGCCAAACAAACTGACTTAGATCCGAATTTACGGAAAAATTGGATTCGCAGCTAAGCCGAATTTCCTCGCGCTTTGTGGTAACAAATCAATTTTCTCTGAAATCCATTTGCTCGCGGAGAGGCCTTCGCACCCATCTTGATTGATTGAGATTTTGTGTGGGGTGACCACGTCAGCGTGCTGGGCTGGCACAGTGACACCGCGTCCGGCCAGTGTGATGACATCACGGTCTTTGTCACAAATCAAATTTCTTTGTGAGATTTTGTTGAAGCGGCCAAATCGATTTTTTCATAAATTCGCTCATCACTACTTACCACGATTATGTACGTAATGGACTCCATCATAATTCCCTTTGCAATATTAGAATTACAATTTCCCCAACCTCCGTAGACAGCTTGTTATGTCTGTGCTTTCGTTTCAGGTTTGATTCAGCGTCACTACCACCTGCCATGTGTCACCTATAACACAACTGCTACCTCCGCGCCACCTACAACTACGCCGCTGTGCATTTTCAGATGCAAACAAATATGAAAAATTCTTTACATTGTGACAGGTTTCTCATACTTCTCCGTCTAATTGCGCCATTATTAAGTGTAATTACGTGTGGCTAATTCTTGTCGTTGAGATTCTAATAAGGGGAGTTTAATTAAGGATATCATGATAGAAACATTTAGCAGTTTGCTCAATAATCTTCTTTATAGAATGGGTTAATTAAACTGCATTTAGTGCCAAATTATCTTCTTTTTCCAGATTATAAGATATTTATAAGGGAAACAATAAAAATGTCCAAGTAATTTTTTTCGGTGTTGAATGAGGAACTGTAGCCATGACTTGTAGTTGTAGAAGTCCTACAACTTTTTTAGGGAATATAGACGTAAAATTGTGAGACGACCCTTACTAATGAGGCACAATGAGACTTTGTGACTGGCACTGGTGGTATCTGCGTGTCTTCTGCGGATGTTCAGTGCTGGTGAGTCCCAGGTGTCACTGTGGGTTGACTGGCCCCGGACTAAAGTGGTTGAGAAGACCTGGACGACATTTGTGATCAAAGGCCTGGCCATTTACCGTACCGCGCATGGTAAAAGGTTACAGACTGTGATACAGTTTACCAACTATAATTTTAAAAGAATATATAAAGAGAGGAAGGGGAAGGAAGGAAGGAAAGAGATGATAGATACATATGAGGTAGAAAGAAAGAGGAAGGAACAAAAGAAAAAAACAATAGAAAGCCAGACAGATGATTGAAAGGATGATAAATGAATATGATATCTGAGCTCTAAACTGAGTTACATACAAAAGAAAAAGAAAGAGAACAAAAAGAAAGAAAAAAAAAAGAAGGAACCAGTGGAAAGTCAGACAGATGATAGATAAATAGCCATGAGATAGATAGATAGATAGATAGATAGATAGATAGATAGATAGATCCTAGAGAAAACAGACTTTACCAGCAGTGCCACCTGGAAGCGGTGGAGGATGAGGCCCACTTCCAGATATACTGTCCCTAATACTCAGCAGTGAGGGACATGCACTTTAGGAGACTCTCTGATCTCTGCCCAGACTTCAGCTCCATGGAGGAGGAAGAGAAACTGCCCATCCTGCTGGGAGAGGAAGAGAAGACTGTGGACATAGCAGCACAATATATCAGTGCCTGCCACAGACTGCCATGGACTCCGATACCCTGACCCGGGGTGTGACCGCACCCCTTCCCCCCGTCATGATACGCCACGGACTCCTATACACCAACCCCGGGTGTGTCCCCATTTCTCAACCCCCTATTTCCCACATGCTTTGGCAATACTAATGTATAATTTTAGACCTGCCAATAAAACTTTATTGATTGATTGATTGATATGAGATAAATGTGAGATAGATAGATAGATAGATAGATAGATATGAGATAGATAGATAGATAGATATGAGATAGATAGATAGATAGATACGATAGATAGATACGATAGATAGATAGATAGATAGATAGATAGATAGATAGATAGATATGGGATGGATGGATAGATAGATAGATAGATAGATCAATATGACTTCTGATATTTCCTTTCCTTCCTTCCCTTCTTTCTTTCTCAGTATCCCTGAGGATTGATTGCTGGGTGCTGCTAATGAGAAGTTATGTTGCAGGTAAGTTTTTGCCCCGAGCTGTAATAAGGCCCCATTGAAAAAATCTCAGACCGGTCCACTTGTCCTGAATGATGCTGCGGTTACAGGTCGGTCCATACGCTGAGGAGATGCTGGGTCGCTCCTGGCAGGTAAATATTTCCATGCGGTAAGCAAAGTGTTAATTCTTACTCTTCAAATAAACTGAGGATCCTACATCAAAAAGACGATTCCAAAAATAAAACCATGAAATCTACCTAACTTATCATAAAAAGATAATGGGACCCATAAGTACATCTGGTTGTATCATGCAACTATTTATTTTTGGATTCTCTGAAATATAATATATGATTATCTTTCTGCAATTGCTTCGAAGATGCTGTTGAAAATCTTCCCTTCCCCGTCTGCAAGTCTAAAAAAAATCTACCCGAAAATAAATATCCGACTGCTAGAAAGTCCAGGTGAGACCTAACGCTAAAAGTGAAAATGATGTATTTGAAATGCAAAAGAATACAGGCTTAACATTTCCCAGCTATCAGTTCTAAGGTCACAGTCAGCACAACTGGAAACTTCAAAATGACTTCAAAAACGGCAAACGCTAACTAGATTTCACACTAGATTTCATTTTACTTGGCATTACAGAAAGAATGCAGGTATTAAATTGACTGTTTCCTGAATACAATAAGGTTAATTAGCGGCATGGGATGGAAATTGGTGTAGACATAACTCTTTTGGACAGGTATCAAAAATAATCCCTGGCTGCTCACGAAAAAAAAAAAAAAAAAATTTAAAAACAACTCGTTTTCCAAAAAAATAAATCATCTTCAAAAGAGCAAACTCTTTAAGACGTTCTCCAGGTGCTCTAGACGTGAAGGCTTAAAGCTACAGCCTCATGTGAATTCCTATTATTTCTATGATACGCCTCCCTCGGCCACACTTAAATCAGTAGAGTACTTGAAGAGGAGATGCCGACGTGAATCTAAAGGTTTTTTTTTTTGGTTTTTTTACAAAGTATCAGAAGCAGCAGGGATGACTATAAGCAAGTCTATTCCGTGCATTCAATGAACCTTTAAGCTCCTTACCAATAAGGTTAATAAGGGTCTTTGCAATTTACCAATCACTGTGATGAATCGACTGTCATCTAGGTATAAAACGGGCCCTAAACTGATTCCCTGCGTTTCCTTCTAACTGATAAATTTAAGTCGTTTTGTCCCAATATCGCATTAAATTTCCTTCATTTATGAGTCATTTGGAGATCTGTATTCCTACCTGCCCCGGTTAAGCAGATTAATGGCTTTTCCTATCTTTTCATCCAATAGAGTCTTAATTTAAGAAGGGCTTAGATGTATTTAAAATGTATTTCTCTAAGAAAAAAAAAACTTCAATCTTCTCCTTATCCTCCAGATTCATTCGGTTATCCGGGGCTGTACGTTTGATATGAAAATTTCGAAACTTCTCAGTATTGTAAAAAAAAATAAAAAATGGATGAAAAAAAATATTGAAAAAGGTGACAAGAGGGGGGAAGTAATTAGTGACTTTCTCTGAGTTCAGTGAAAAAGTTAAAATGAAGTAACACATTACTTTTTATGTTAAGATTTCACAAGACAAATCTTGCCTGTGTTTTAATTGCATGTGACCCTGGCTGTCCCACTCTGAAATGAAGTGCCGTAAAATTAAAGATGACAGACGCTCAAAACAAGTCTTCTGATCTTGATTAAACTACAAAGACCCCACTTTCTCTCTCTGCTGCAATTCAGATATGATGGTCTGTTTTATTTGGGGAATTGCTTCATTAATGTTTCTTTGACTCGACGTGTTTATCATAAAATATACTGGATATAGCGCAATCGTGTGCGGAGAAATGCAGAATAAAGGCAAGTTCTAAACACGGAGTCTTAATCGCCCCTGGAACAAATCTTTTTCCTCCCTTTCTTTTAATCTCTAACTTTATTTGATGATGGCATGGGTATGGAACACAAAGCGGTTTGTAGTCATTATGATACATTTAAGACCCTCTCAAGAGTTTAATGTAACTTAATTTTTTTTAGTGTAGGTAAAAAAAAATTGGGGTGAGACATGATGGCTGTGGGGCTGTGGAACAATAATTGGTAAGGAAATTGTTGTTTCCCACCAATGCAGACAGCTTCTCAGTTGAAAATTTGGGGTCAGATAAGACAGGTGTAAGGATGTGGCCAAAGAGACAGATAATTGGTGACAAAATAGTTGTTTCCGCCAAATGGAGACAGTTTCAAATATGTCCTCAGAGAAAAATTTTGGGGTGAGACAGGATGGCCTTCATTCTGTAACCAATGAGATTGACAAAGAAAGAGTAGTTGAGGACATCTGATGGAACAAACTTCCGTCAGATGTCCTTGGGAAGTCTACAGTAAGTGAATTTAAGCATGCCTGTCTATCCTAAGATAAATAAGAAATAAAAATACCAGACTGGACTATCTCAGTTAAAAATTTGGGGTAAGACAAGATGGGTGTAGGTATGTGGCCGATGAGACTGATAATTGGTGACAAAATAGTTGTTGGAGACCGTTTCAAATAAGGCCTTAGAGAAAAATGTTGGGGGGAGACAGGATGGATGTGGGGCTGTGGCGATTGAGACCAATAATTGGTGAGGAAATCATTGTTTCCCACCAATGGAGACAGCTTCCAAAATCCTCTCTCAGTTGAAAATTTAGTTGAAAAATACCAGACTGGACTAGCTCACTTAAAAATTTGGGGTAAGACAAGATGGGTATAGGGGTGTGGCCGATGAGACTGATAATTGGTGACAAAATAGTTGTTGGAGACCGTTTCAAATAAGGCCTCAGAGAAAAATGTTGGGGGGAGACAGGATAGATGTGGGGCTGTGGTGATTGAGACCAATAATTGGTAAGGAAATCATTGTTTCCCACCAATGGAGACAGCTTCCAAAATCTCTCTCAGTTGAAAATTTGGGGTGAGACAAGATGAGTGTAGGGATGTGGCCAATGAGACTGGTAATTGGTGACAAAATAGTTGTTTTCCTCAAATGTAGACAGTTTCAAATATGTCCTTAGATTAAAATTTGGGGGTGAGACAAGATGGCTTCATTCTGTGACCAATGAGACTGACAACGAAAGAGTAGTTGAGGACATCTGATGGAACAAACTTCCGTCAGATGTCCTTGGGAACTCTACAGTAAGTGAATTTAAGCATGCCTGTCTATCCTAAGATAAATAAGACCAGACTGTATGCACCACGTGGTATTTTCTGCAGTCAGTTGTTTATATTTCTATGTTTCTATGACTATTTGTGATAAAATGGTTATTTCCCACCGATGGAGACAGTTTCAAAAATATTCTCAGTTAAAAACTTGGGGGTGAGACAATGCTGTGGGTCTGTTCGGTGGAGGTCTGACACTGGGGATGCCCTACGATCAGCTGTTTGAGGAGGCCACAGAATTCTGTGAGCACTACAACCTCCTCACAGCTTACGTAGCACAGCGCTGTCAATTGGATTCACATATATATCAATAATAATTACTAGTTTGTCTGAGTGGGGCTACATTTTTGAGGGTCCCCTGATGATAAGCTTGTGATAGGGTGTCCTGTTGTTGGGACCTCCATCAACTGTAATCTGTTGGGATATCTGGCATCAAGTGTGTAGTTCTGCTGCAGCACCACCACAGGGCAGATTTAGCATTGCATGTGCCCATGCAGGGAAGTAAGTAAAGACCAGAGGGGACTACCAGAGCTGGACACTGGAGTAGCGGCGGATTTAACTGGAGTTAAATTTAAAAAAATACTGCAGAACGCAGCAGTTTTCATCCGCTCGCCTCTCTGCATATTTGCTGGTTTGCATAGGGATCTCTGCCGGTCCTCTTAATAGTGAATGGGGCCATACGAAACCTGGGCAGCGCATGGTAGGGCCCATTATTCACTGTTTTAATGTAGATGTGAAACAGACTTTAGAAACATTTTTTATCAATTTTTTGTCAGCAAGACCGCAGATCAGCTGGTTTTTGGGAAGCAAGCTTTTGGAAATGCCGCTTAAACAACCCCTCTAATGGACTTTTTTTGTCATCATAATCTGCAGTTTATCAGCGTTTTGTAGCTAAAATTAGCGTTACTATTACACGTGTGCTAAATATCTACAATTATGTCAGTTAACACATGTACCGCGTAATTTTTTCCTAAATTACTGTGAAGAATCAAGACATCAAGAATTTCCATCTGAAGTTTGACGCCCTAATATGCAAAAGTTAAAAATAACTCTTTGAAGCCAGGTCTTCTACATCATTCACCACTTCAACCAACTAAAGAGTATCAACTTGCATGAGAGGTACTCTTTGTACAGAAAACCAGATCTCCCAAAATTACCATACTTTTTACATGAAAACGGTAGAGGGCATCATAGGAAGGACAATTCGAATGAAAGATAGAATGAAAAAACAGATCTAGGCTATACCTGCTCACCTTGGGTGGCTATGCACTGTGCATAAAACCTTGAAATGCCAAAAGAGGGATTGCCCCTGGCTGCTGTTTACTGTACTGGCCGGGCTCTAAGAAAAGGGACCGAATAACACACAATGCAGGAGAAAATTAGGACATCAGTGTGGCTCTGCTAAAAGGGACAACTCCGCTGGAAGTCATTTTAGAAGGCATTTCAGAACTAGACCAGTTCCATCGTCAGGTATACACATGAAGGCAAGAACAATGTTGTTCTTGCCTCCATGTGCATGTCGTCTATTACCTGACGAAAAAACTGGTACAGTTCCGAAACTCATAAATCGCAAAATAAAGAATCTCGCTCACAGTTCCAGAGGTGTGGTCCCTTCTAGCAGAGCCACATTGTTGTCACTAACCATGCATTTTTAATTACCATATCTTTTAAATAGTACTGGAAAATAATGACTAGCTGGTGGCGTAATATATAATATTTGGTTGGTTGGGATCATGCGCAAATAACTAAAGGTAAAATTCACATTGAGGGTCAATATTGGGATGGAAGAATGTAAAGAGACACATATTAAAGAATGGATGGAATGGAAGTTCCTTGATTGCTATAGCATTGTCATGATTTGTGCTCTATGTATTCTGATGACATCACCCTGAAGAACAGATTTCATTCATGCGACATTTCTATAAGGTGTTTGGAGGGAAAACCACAAAAACGGGACTGAAACACTAGTGTTGAATTAAGCATCGGAAGTGGAATTCGGTCCAAATTTTAGGAAAAATTAAATTCTAAACTAAGCTGAATTTCCGCACGCTTGATGGTAACAAGTCATTTTTCCTAAAATGGCGGCTCAACGGCAGTCGACTCCCTGATTGAAAAAGACCTCCCCAAAGGAACTGTGCTAAGTGTGATGACATCATAGTGTGCTCCAAGCAAGAAGATGAGGTGAGATTTTTTCTTTTAAACCCAAAAGGCCATATTGCACTAGTGCACTTCTGTGTAAGCAGCCATTAAAAACAGTCCCATTGATCGAAAGGCTGAATGGGGTTTTAACATATCAATTGGTGATGAATTCATTTGTTAATGAATAGAATTTTTTTGTCAAACTTTACCGAAGCTGCCGAATCGAATTTTTCAAAACTTTGCTACTCTGTATGGAGGACCACAGGCTACTTCAATGGTAGGATGAGGCATTGAATGATGACCCTTATAGATTTTTTTTGAAAGATAAACTTTTAGAAGTTATATGTACTACAGGCTGGTTATGGGTCATTAATCTTGGGAATTATATGTTGAGCCAAGAAGTAATGGAGAGAAGTGTCATCTCTTGTCATGGTGCAGTTGGCTCTTATCTCATGCAAAATAGACCTTAGTGAAAAGTTATGGCTCCAAAATGAGCTTCAAATGGGGCTAATTTCTGCAGAAACTTTGGGGGCTCATTACCGGATCTTCTCATACTATGATGGGCCAGTGCAACCCTGGTTATGTCTAGTGGAGGATATGAGGGGCTACTGCATGACATGAGTCTCTCTGGTGTTCTCAGAATCCTTGTTTCTTCTACCACTCTATCAGGACTTGGACTAGACATAACCAGGGCCGGCGCGTCCTATAAGCGGACTAGGCCGCCGCGTAGAGCGCCCCTTGGCAAGGGGCGCTGCTAGGAGCGCCGGCCCTGCCTCATGCTGCAGCCGCCCGAGCGCTCTGTATAGAGCCTCAGGCGGCTGCAGCACTGCCCGGGCTGGTGCGTCCATGAGGGCGCACCGCCCGGGCACAGCAAGAGGAAAGGAGCTGACAGGAGGGAAGCGCTCAGCGCTCCCTCCTGTCAGTCCATCAGTAGCGGCCGAGCTCTTTATGGCCGCGGGTACAGGAGCATGTGTCTCCTGTACCCGGCCGGACTGACATGAAGTGCGCACACAGTGTGCACTTCCTGTCAGTCCGTCAGGGTACAGGAATCTAAAGCTCCTGTACCCGTGGACCATAAAGCGCTCGGCCACGCTACATTACAGGTGGGGGAGAGAGGGGGAAGAATGACAAGAGGGGGGAGAAGAATGACAAGAGGGGGGAGAAGAATGACAAGAGGGGGAGAAGAATGACAAGAGGGGGAGAAGAATGACAAGAGGGGGAGAAGAATGACAAGAGGGGGAGAAGAATGACAAGAGGGGGAGAAGAATGACAAGAGGGGAGGAAGCATGACAAGAGGGGGGAGAAGAATGACAAGAGGGGAGGAAGCATGACAAGAGGGGGGGAGAAGAATGACAACAGGGGAGGAAGCATGACAAGAGGGGGGAGAAGAATGACAAGAGGGGAGGAAGCATGACAAGAGGGGGGGAGAAGAATGACAAGAGGGGAGGAAGAATGACAGGGGGGGGGGGAATGACAAAGGAGGAGGGGTGAAGATTGACGGGGGGAGAATGACAAAGGAGGGGGGGTGAAGAATGATAAGGGGGGGGGGGGGCGGCAAACTTTTCTTTTGCCTAGGGCGGCAAAAATCCTTGCACCGGCCCTGGACATAACACATTAGTTGTGCCCAGAGCATTCTTCCTTCTCTCTCTTGCTCTCTGTGCCACTGTTCCTCCTGTTCCCCTGCTGCCCTCTGAGTCAGTTTTTACAAAGAGTAAAGAAGTTTTCCAGGATTTTCTTTCTGATCACCTATCCTATGGGTAGGTCATCAGTATCTGATCGCTGATCAGCTGTTTCAGAAGGCGAAAGTGCTCCTGTGAGCGCCGTGGCCTTCTCTCTGATTCTCCTAGGCCAGTGATGACACGTTCATGTGTCACGTGGCCTAGGCGCAGCTCAGCCCAACTCAAAACAACTGATCAGCGGGGGTCCCCACCGATCAGATACTGATGACCTATCCAGATGATAGTTCATCAATATAAAAATCCTGGAAAACCCTTTTAATGGATGCTCTAGAAAAAGACTGTGGCGTAATTGCCTTAAAGGACCATGAAAACAGTAATGACGGTGTTATGAAGGTGTTGCGTCATTTTCTCCTGTTTACTGTAACATTTTTGGGGAATTGTGTATGCAAATGCCTGACACCTGAATCGGATTATCACCTTGCCACTTTGCTTAGCCTGGTTAATTTAAGGAGGATTTTCTGATTGTTTAGCCTTCCTTTAAATGTTTATGGTTTTTGCCTCTCTGCTGGGTAAAGTCTAATTCCTAAAATCATGTTCTATCATATTTCTGTAGTGTCAGTGCAGTCTGGGACCTGTTTTCCTTCTGTATTTCATTGCTGCTAGCACTGAAGTTTGTTGTTAGTTGTTTCCTGGTGGATTCTGTTGACGTCTGTTTGCAGAGTTGGTTTTTGATTTGTCTCTAGCTGTCTTACTGGGTTATTATTGCGGAGCAGGATCAGTTCTGTAGAGTCTTTATTTTTAACTGTAATTCGATGGTTCTCAAACTGCATATTATCACTATCCTCTGTATGCACCTGCACCTCCCCAACACTTTGGCGCATCCACCAGCAGCACAGAGGGACTAAGACCGGAGGTCTTAATAAATGTTCCCCTTTATTTTTATATCAGTCAGAGCTCTTTTTTTCTGGTACAGAACTTCAAATCCCCTCTATGGGCGTAGAAGTAAAAACTGGACTGCCTACAGTCACCACTAGATGGAGCTCAGGAAATGACTGCATACTGTTTGTGCATTGAACGCATTAATAATCAAGCATGCAGTAGACTCCTGCTCTCCCCCTAGTGGTAGCTTCCAGAATATATTTTCAAACTTTTTTTTTCAATAGGAGTGATTTGGAACTGTGCCTCAAAATAGAACTCTAATGACTGTATATTGTGACATATATTTAGATTTAAATCTCTCATAGTGTAAAAGAGGAGGACATTCACTTTAAAGGGGTGGTCTCATCACCGACCACCTCTTTCAAAATGTAGCTGCAGTACTGATCAGCTGATCGTTGTAGGTCCTGCTTCTGCCACCTTTGAGAAACTGTGTCAGACTTAGCTCCTGGGGCCCACCAGCTGTTCAGTTACATGCAGATATCACCTGAACAACGTTCTCAAACCCATTTTTTTTTATATGGATGCATAGGTTGGCTGAGAAGCTGTATGTTGCCTATCTGTATGTAGTGTAATCCGTGTAGTGTTCTGTGTGTCACTTGTGCAGGGGGAGGAGGACTAGGGGTCCACCTTGCTCAATGGCCCACTGGAGGATTCACCTGTTCCCCTGTGCACCAGACTGAGCCTGGAAACGGTTGAGTTTTCCAAGGAAAGCCCCAGTGATGTGCACTAATTATGGGATATATGGATTGGTCTTCTCTCCATGAGACAGCCCCTTTAAGGCTTATTCACTGTGGACAATAAGCCTGTCTACAGTGTAACAAAGACTTTTACACCTGGTAACACTGAGTCACAGGACTTACCATGAAATAGCTGGGTAGACCTATAATTGGAAAGTACCTTTGGATCAACGGTCAAGTAGAATAAACTTTCAGACAGTTTTTGGGGTAGTTGCGTCTTTTCACATTATATTTAGAGACTGGTCCCAGACAATAATATTACCTATAACTGCCCTGTTTGATCTTCTCCATTTCTCAGTCTTTCTAACAGCAATAATCAGACAGAAGGATGAAAAGGCTGATTTTCAAGGAATTAACATGATAAGCAAGTACATAAAATCAATCCCGATCCTTGTGAGGCCGTCTCTGATTGCTTTGAACTGTCAAAAATGGCAGAATCAAATGGAAAATGCTTGAGGTTACAGGAGTGATTTGTTGAAGAAGAGATCGCTGAAGCAATTGACACAGCTCTTGAGACAATAATTGGGTTATCAAAGAGAAAACAGTTGCAAGTACCACAGGGGTGAAGACTTATTTGCATTGAATTTTCATACAGCCAGGCACACCTAGACATAAGAGTATCCATTTTTTATATACTTGAAGATAAAAAGGACACGAAATTGCGCCATTATCTTTTCCAAGTTTAGTTCTTAAAATATTACTTTTCATTAAACCAGTAAAACTTTCCAACCATTATAGGGACTCGGAATTTTTTTTTTTCTTTGATAAATAATTCATGAGCTCTATGGCGAGTCTACCTTCACAGAGAATACGTGAATTGTTCTGCTCCGAACTCCCAACGTATGTCTCTCTGTTTAACTATTTATTAAAACCGGATACATCGATTGATCCTATTGAATCCCCTATATAACTGGAGTGATGTGGGCTTCATAAATCATTTAGGAATAGATGACATGTACTATATATATATATATATATATATATCTATATAGATGGAGCAGAGCTGAGGTTTTTATTCAGCACAGCTCACAAGTGGGAGGATGCGCTAACAGTGGGTTCTTGTGGTACTGCATGGAAATCTACTGTATAGTCATATGACAAATTCAGCTCCACGGATCCTTAAAAGTGGATCTGTCACTGGGTTTATGTTGCCCTATCGAAAGCAGCATAAAGTAATGACAGAGACCCTGATTTCAGGGCTGGGTCATTTACTTTTTTTTACTTGCTGTTTTTGTTGCAGTACTAGCCAATATTGTAGTCCTCCACACTTAGGAGTCCCTGGCTCCCCTTGCTGATTGACAGCTTTTTCCCTATTCTGTGAACAGGAAGAACGCTGTCAATAAGCAGTGGGGGTACAACTAAGAAATATAGATTAGAGATGAGCAACTTGATTTTACTGATCCGCAATTCATCCTGGAAAAAAAATGTATGCAAAATATTCTTTTCTTTATGGAAGGAAAGCTCATTTGAATATTTTTCCTAGAAACCAAAAGTTATGCAAATTATATTTGCTTAAAAAAGGAGTGATTGAACAATTTAAAGTTACCACCGGGGGAAAAAAATTATTATGTAAAAGCACTGATTGAACACTTTGAGGCTACCAGCAGAGAAAAATCAGGTGGTAGCCTCAAACTGGTCAATCTCTATCTCTTGTCCTAGGACACAAGAGACTATTATATATACCGGTTTTCAGCACAATTGAAGCATATTTGATTTAGGTGAAATCAATTCATCTAGTACAGCCACAGAGCACGCACACAGCACTACAATCAGATTTGCTACAGCAGATAAACAGTGAGTTTTATGAAAAGTACTACAAGAAAAAATAAGTAACCAAAGTGTGGAATCAGATTCTCTACCACTATTTTACACCACCCTCAGACAGGGCAGCATAAACCTGCTGACAGATTCCCTCATGAAGTCCACCTCTGACTTATTACCCCATGTGGACATCCCAGCAGTAGAATGACCCTATGGGAAACCAGTCCAATCCAAACATTACATGGAAAGGCAAATACTAGAATGACCACCATCCAATGGTGCATATCCCTTAGCGATGGACACAGAAGGGGAAATGAGTGGTCAGAATATCTTTCCCCCTGGCAATATGACCTGATCGCTAGGAAGCTGGGCTCAGACAACCCATTTAAAGGACATCTGTCAGCAGATCTGTACCTATGACACTGGCTGACCTGTTACATGTGCACTTGGCAGCTGAAGGCATCTGTGTTGGTCCCATGTTCATATGTACCCGCATTGCTGAGAAAAATGAAGTTTTAATATATGTAAATGAGCCTCTAGGAGCAAGGGGGGGTGCCATTACACGTAGAGGCTCTGCTCTCTCTGCAACTGGCGTGCCCTCTGCACTTTGACAGGGCCGGGTAGTGTAAAGGTGCAGAGCTCTACCCTGTGACCGACCATGAACATACAATGGAAGTTAACAAACAAGGTTCCTATTGAATAACTGCAAACAGAGATCTTGAAAGCCATGACACAATATATGTTGTACTTTTCTTATGATGCTCACTTAATAATTATCACCATTTATATACAGTTGCACCAAGATGCTCTACGACTCGCGAATCTGTAAGTCCATGGTACTTTTAGAAAAGATATATACACAGTAGAGTCTCATTATTCTGACCACTTCCTACTTTCGATGTCACCAACCTGTAGCTCATGAAATAAGTTACATGTGCTGAGCGGGCTCTGTGGGTATATAAGGTGTACTGAGCTGGCTTAGTAGGTATATAAGGTGTGCTGAGCGGGCTCAGTAGGTATATAAGGTGTGCTGAGCGGGCTCAGTAGGTATATAAGGTGTGTGATAGATTGTCTGCACACATATTCCTCATTGCTGTCATGGGTAAAAGGGGCGATTTATCAGAGTTGTAAAAAGGGATGATTATTGCCTTTCAGGACGAGGGTGAGAGTATTTCTGAAACTACGCAGTGTGAACTTTCTCTGCTACTGTGGTGAAAGTGTACGGTGACTGGAAAAATGGCACCATGAAAATAAAAATAAAAGACATGGAAACTACAGAGCACCACATGCCATTGATGTGAAAAGTGGAGCAGCTGACCACCAAAATAAACCAGAGGGGCAACCAGACGTGAGTCTACAGAAAAAGTTTAGTGAACCCTACTGTGTATGGGTCTTTGAGGTAGACGAATGGTCACTGCACCCCTGCTAACAAAGTTGCATTGGCAGAAAAGGCTTCAATTTTTGTGACAGTATCGGAATTGGACCTCCGCTGATTGGCAAAGGCTTGTCTTCTCCCGTGAGTGGCGTTTTCTGCTTCATAGAACGGATTTGGTATGAAACCATCCTTGCAGATCACATACAGCCATATACGCTGATTGTCTTCCCTGGGGTGAATGGTATCTTTCTAATTCCCCACACTTGAACCTAATTGATCATCAGTGGGACCACCTCAATCATCGTGTTCACTCTATGGATCTTCCCCCAGATACTGGTGACAACCTACCAGGACCTTAGTGATTCACTCCCAGCCTGTCTAGCTGCTGTCCAGGAGACTGATGCAGTCTAGACCCTGTCTCAAGCCATACAGATTGAAAGCAGCACAAGAAATACTGAACATTACTTTAAAACAGCTATTAAGAGTCTTTCATGACTTTTGGTATGAATATGATCATGGGGTAACCCCTTTAATCCACTTAAAGGATTTGGTCACTTTTAGGGAAGGGGAGTTGGCAAAACCCCCTCCTGAGCACACCTGCAAAGGGAAGAATACCTGCTTCTCAGTGCTGGGTCCCAAATCCTTTGGTCCCTGGCCTCTGCTGCTTCACTTGGCTCTCTAGCCGTAAACATTCGGCTTGACACCTCTGCAGGCAATCATGTGACCCTCACCCCTTGCATCACGTGACCATTTGTCATGACGCAAGTGGAGCAGGTCACCACTGCAGCCAGCAACTGGCTGCAAGAGAGTCAAACCAGATGTTTACAGCAAGGAAGCAAGGGGTTAACTTCAGTTAACCTCACAAAATCATTCCACTCTTCCTTCTTGTTGGTATTTTCCGACCACTGAGATCTAGTGATCATAATTTGTGTTTTGAGGCTGGAGTTATCTTCAGGTGGCCAGAAAAAAACACTATTCTGCTAGTCTGAAGAAGAGAAGACACCATATGGTCCCCTCCATGGCAGGTACAAGGCAACTACAGAAGTGGAGCTCGTCAAAAAGCTCCTCATACCCTATCTCAGCTTATTGGCTCAATAGAAATACCACATGAAAGAAAGGGGACTGGGGTATTGAGGTGAACTGGATAAATCTGCAAGTTGACCTAGGCATTAATAAACCCAGAGCCACAATGCCCACCGGACCACTTACATATAAGAGATGATAAAACAAGTTGACATTTTGTTCTTGTTTCGTTCCGGGTTAAGCTGAACAAAATTCCTGTTTTATAAGGATCTCATGATTTTCTGTGTCTAAACAACCTGGCATTGAAATGCGAGTATGATTCTGAACCTAGTCATATGCTATTGTGCTCTGTCATGCCAAGAGAGATGACATTCATTTCATGCTCTTAAGGCTACTGGACTGAAACTGCTTTTTTAAGGTCTTAAAAAAGATTTTCGAAATAAATTCGACCCTGCTACATCTGTCTCCAGATATGTACGGTATATGTTTCTCCTCTGTCTAGAACAGAACTATACCATATTGCACACAAATCCTTTGCAGTATCCGGGGTCGTGCATTCATTTGGAGATGATGGATATTCCATCCTTTCCTTTAGCCTTTTTGTCTCTCAAAGTTTTTGACTTTCCTGTTACTTAATATATTAACATGTATTTGTAATTCTCATCGGCAGATCTTTTTATAGTATAGGAATTGATCAGATGCCTTAAAGGTGTTGTCTGGTTTACAGAATACATTTTCAAATACTCTATTTGCAAACTTTGAATGGATAGAGAAGAGGGGGTCTCTCTTTCTGGACCCTCTTCCATTTGACAGAGAGGAGAGCAATCACAAGGGGTGGATCTGACTGAGCATGTGTGTGCAAAGACAACTTGAATTTCATGGGCCCCAACACAAAAATTTAAATATGATTTTTTAACCATTGTCTTCTTATGTGGCTTTAGGTACCAGTTCCTGGGTATCACTGCTACTTTTGCTCTACTGATAGCTACACCCAGGGGTGGACTGGGAACTTAAAATGGCCCTGGAAATAAAAACCTAAGAGGCCCCATGCTGTAGGCAGGTGCAAATTAGCAGAAGGCAGGGCCATACAAGTTGATGGGACCAACAATACGGTAGTGCAGCACAAAATAGTGCCCCAGCAGCACAAAATACTGCCGCCCCAGCTGCAGTATTTAATTGTATCATAGTCCTGAGGATTGCCATCCTCAGGACTGTGATACAATTGAATACACCAGCTGGGGCGGCACTATTTTGTGCTGCTGGGGCACTATTTTGTGCTCCTGTGGCTGCCAGCCAAATGCATAGGTACCTGACACTCCTAGCACTAATTACTACTGAGAGCATGAGATCATTATTTATCCAGGTGGATGCCATGAGGAGGGCTCGGGTGGCCATCTGGGCTTCGGCCTACCGGGAAAGTTTCCTATAGTCTATGGCCACTCTGCCCCGGCTACATCCAATCACTGCCACACTTCTCCTGGTAATCACATAGGCTCAGCAGTTGTAACCAATTGATTGCCGTGACTTACATGTACAGTACACCCTCATGCAAAAATCTCTCCTTCCAAGCAGGAGCGTAACAAATAAGTGTGGCACCCATAGCGAATTATAATGGAGCCCCAGTACAGTGATTAAAAAAGTTAAAAACAAGGCAAAAAAAATGCTATGCATTTCGGTGGCAGGCCTGATGAAGGTGGTGGACCGCCACCGAAATGCGTAGCTTTTTTTGCCTTTTTTTTAACTTTTTTAATTACTGTACTGGGGCTTCATTATAATTCTCTATGGGCCCGGTTACTTGTTATGCTCCTGCTTGGCAAGAGAGATTTTTGCATGAGAATGTACATGTATGTCACAGCAAATGATTGTCCTTAGAGTTGTGCCTGGCTTTGCACAACAGCATGCAGTAAGGTACTTTGACTTAGCAATTCTTTCCCTTAAACACCGAGGATACCACACCAGGGCGCGCCCCCTCTCTTTTCTTTATTCACATGTACAGGGATAATAAACACAGGGCCCTCTTAATTGCAGGGCCCCTTAGCAGTCGTTATGTCTACCACCCTGTTAGTTACCCTCATGCTGCCGCTGAAATACTTGTGCACCATCCTGCATGATGGGCTTCATTTTATATCTGAACCCCTATAACAGACTCAACATTTGGTTTACCAGGATCTCATGGGTTAAAATGAATTTAGGATGGCGCGTTCCTACCAAACTATTTCCAAAATCTAAGCAGGTAACAAGGAAGGCGCCGGATAGAAGGCACAAACAGTGCCTTGCAAAAGTATTCACCCCCCTTGACTTTTTTGTATTTTGTTACATTACAGCCTTAAGTTCAATGTTTTGTTAATCTGCATTTTATGTGATGGATCAGAACACAATAGTCTAAGTTGGTGAAGTCAAATGAGAAAAATATACAAATAAAACTATTGTTTAGAAATAGAAAACAGAAAATTGGCATGTGCGTTCGTATTTACCCCTTTGTTAGGGAGCCCATAAAAAGCTCTGGTGCAACCAATTACCTTCAGAAGTCACATAATTAGTGAAATGATGTCACCTGTGTGCGATCTAAGTGTCACATCATCTGTCATTACATATACACACCTTTTTTGAAAGGCCCCAGAGGCTGCAACACCTAAGCAAGTGGCATCACTAACCAAACACTGACATGAAGACCAAGGAACTCTCCAAACAAGTAAGGGACAATGTTGTTGAGAAGTACAAGTCATGGTTAGGTTATAAAAAATATCCAAATCTTTGATGATCCCCAGGAGCACCATCAAATCTATCATAGCCAAATGGAAAGAACATGGCACAACAGCAAACCTGCCAAGAGACGGCCGCCCACCAAAACTTAATGACCAGGCAAGGAGGGCATTAATCAGAGAGGCAGCACAGAGACCTAAGATAACCCTGGAGGATCTGCAGAGTTCCACAGCAGAGAGTGGAGGATCTGTACATAGGACGACAATAAGCTTTACGCTCCGTAGAGTTGGGCTTCATGGCAGAGTGGCCACAAGAAAGCCATTACTTTTAGCAAAAAACAAAAAGGCACATTGTGAGTTTGCGAAAAGGCCTGTGGGAGACTCCGAAAATGTATGGAGGAAGGTGCTCTGGTCTGATGAGACTAAAATTGAACCTTTCGGCCATCAAAGAAAATGCTATGTCTGGCGCAAACCCAACACATCACATCACCCAAAGAACACCATCCCCACAGGTAGCAGCATCATGCTTGGGGGATGGGACTGGGAAACTGGTCAGAGTTGAGGGAAAGATGGATGGGGATAAATACAGGGATATTCCTGAGCAAAACCTGTACCGCTCTGTGCGTGATTTGAGGCTAGGACGGAGGTTCACCTTCCAGCTGGACAATGAGCCCAAACACACGGCTAAAGCAACACTCAAGTGGTTTAAGGGGAAACATGTAAATGTGTTGGAATGGCCGAGTCACAGCCCAGATCTCAATCCAATAGAAAATCTGTGGTCAGACTTAAAGATCGCTGTTCACAAGCACAAACCATCCAACTTGAAGGAGCTGGAGCAGATTTGCAAGCAGGAATGGGCAAAAATCCCAGTAGTAAGATGTGGCAAGCTCATAGAGACTTATCCTAAGCAACTTGGAGCTGTGATTGCCACAGAAGGTGACTCTACAAAGTATTGACTTTAGGGGGGTGAATAGTTATGCACATTGACTTTTTCTGTTATTTTGTTCTATTTGTTGTTTGCTTCACAATAATAAAAAAACATCTTTAAAGTTGTGGTTCTGTTAATTAAGTGATGCAAATCCTCAAACAATCCATGTTAATTCCAGGTTGTGAGGCACCAAAATACGAAAAATTCAAGGGGGTTGAATACTTTTGCAAGGCACTGCAACTATAATTAATGATGCAGCGAATATTCACTCCATGTTTTACAACTACTTTTGCAGCAATTGGTTTCTTTTTTTTGTATTCTTATTCTCGATAACAAATGTTAGCAAAAGAGCAGGAGGTTATGTATATATACCGCGCATATAATTCACAGGCCACCGATGCGTTTGGTTGAGGAGTGTTAGGGGAGTAATTAAAATTCCCCATTAGGATTGAAGATCCAACATTAAATCTCCGAGTCCTGCCGTGACATACAGAAGTGCTAACAATAGCTGAAATAAAGGTTACGTAGAACCTAAGCGATCACTTCCTGGGAATTACAGCATGAAGTATAACATAATAATACAGGTGGAGGACGGCGCTGAACTAAATAGCAGATTGCGGCGCAGCATTACTCACCTCTTGGAGGAGATGAGGCTTCGCCACTAGCAATCAGCGTGTCTGCTTCATGTCAGGGTGAAATGGAGAGGAAAGCTACATAGAGATTAACATACCAAGTGTTTACAGATACCGGGAAACATCAGCAGAAACCTACACAACCCTCTCAGGGGGGTTATTTGATCAGAGGAAGGGAAAACAAGCCATCCTATCTTTGGCTCTTGTATTTGGCCCCTATGCTCCACCTAAAGTTACATTTGTCAGAGCTTTTCCAAAAGGCCCCCCAATGAATTGCAAACTTGTGTATTCTTTACCGGTTATGTGACGTTTGCATGCTCATTGGCCTGTTATGTCGATTTCTGGTCATCCTAAGCTTCCAGGTTCATGCATGGGCAAGTGGAAAAAAGGGAGATTTAAAGGGATGCTCTGGAGGCTGGGTGGAAGAGTGGATGACCACGAGAAAATCAGTCTTTGCCAGGGCATTTAGGTACAACTTAAAGGGAATCTACAGTATTACGTGCATAGTACTGCAGATAAGAAATCCAGATCACTATTTTTTATTTTTCTACTGCTCCCGGTTCCCCGGCTGTCAGCGCTCAAAGCTGCACTGAAATACATTGTAAGGACTGCTGGGCTATTCTAACATAATGGAGAGGACTCATGTACATGCACAGCAGTCCTGACAATTTATTTCAATGTAGCTCTGAATGCTGACAGCAAATATAAAATAGTGATGTGGACTCCATATCTGTAGGACTACTCATATACAGTATTGATGTACATAATGGTTCAAAATGGGGGTGACCGATTGCCTTTAAAGGGATCCTATTCTCCCGCATGAATGGAACGGCAGGTTTTGCATGAATTCTACCACTCTATTAATTCCTTATGGGATTGCCAGGAACTGGCCCTTTCATAGTCGATCACAACCTGCCGCTCCATTCATTCGGGGGAACGGGACCCCATTATCATGATTCGTTCCAGTGGATGGACCCAACTGATCAGATGTTTTCCTATCCTGTGAATAGGGAAATAACTTTAGAACTTGACACAACCCCTTTAAGTTAAGGCTCGCTACAAGTCTGGACTGGAGCTTTGCTCCACTGACAAACTCAGCTCTGCAATAACAAACAGGGTAGCACGCAGAGCATCTGATATGAGGCCCAGTAGCTGAGGGGCCCATCTCTCCTCTTAAAGACATGTTAGGGTAAAAGACTTTCTAGAGAATGTCACAAAAGAAAACTCAATATGACATATATGTTAAATCATCACTCATAACAAGCATAGCCTGTTTCACGAAACTAGTAGAAGCTGTGGCCCAATTCTAGCTTTATCTAAAGGGCCACATTATAGCAACTGCACATATGTGCAACAAACACCAGGGCAGACTGACAGTGATGCAGACCATGCATTTCTTATCAGAACATTTTTATTGTTTACATCATTTGTCATTGTAAATGGAGTTCATATATCATTTTATTTATATTTTTTTAATGTTTTAATAATCACCTAATCATCATATGAATTAAATATAATACAAAAATCATAAAAATATTTATATAAAGCACATTTCAAATAATCAAGGATTCACACTGATCACTGCAGCACTTATCAGCTTTGCTGTGTAGACTGGAACAAGGGCAGCAGAGTCATCTCATTTTCATTAGAAGTAGATTTAAGGCCCCTTCATAATGGCCATTGTCGGGATTGTCGGGAAGGAATCTTTCCTTACCGGCAAGTGTCTGCTTGTTAGTGGAGGAGACCGCTGCATTTACATGGAGCGATCTCCTTCACAGTATTAGGAAGAGCGACCATTGCTCGTCCCCACATAGACTCGTTTGCTGGCAGCAGAGCGAGTTTAGACAGCTAAGCGAGTTTAGACTGCAGTCTACAAACGACTATTTAGGTGCCTTCACAAACGATCCAGTTACCCGATGAATGAGTATTTCGCTCATTCATCGGGTAATCAGTGGCGGTTTTACACTGCAAGATATTTGCTATGAACGATCATTGATGATTATCTGGCGTATTCTCGGCCCTTGTAAAGGGTTCTTTAAAGATTAGAGATTTAATGACAGATTTTTGAACAGAAGGAGGCCTAGATAAGGCAGGATCCTAACATTATATACACAGATAAGGTTCTGTGCTATGCTGCCGTGGAATCACTTTATTTGGCGGAGAGGGAGGGAACCGTACCCATCCCTTCAAATGTTTTACATTTAGACTGGTGCTGGATGAACCGAAGTTATGTAGAGGCTGGTGCTTCTTCATAACTTTGGCGGATCCACCGCCAACGCAGGGGTTATTAGAGGGGTTTTGGACTCTGGTCTTAATAAATGACTCCCTATATATTAACAAAATTTAAGTAATTTAAGTTCAAGAAAAGACCCATCATTCCCTTCCTACAGACTTGTGTGACCTCACAAATAAATACATGAGATATTACTTTTAAATCTTAAGTGTTAAAAATGACCAATGGGCTTATGTGATGTCTTAAAGGAGACCCGTCTCTTCTCCTGATATGTCTGTTTTAGTAACTACTTGCATCTCCATGTAATAACAATTCTGGAGCATCTATTCTTATGCCTCTATGTTATACCACTCCTCTAATATTTCTACTATAAGTATACCAATGAATTTCTAGCAGTCTGCAATAAAGGTCCAATGGGGTGTTACCAGTTAGTGGGTGTTACCAGTTAAGGGATATGTCACTAAGAAAGGAAGAGGCTATCCAGCCAGTATGAGAATCAGCAAAACTAAAGCTGGCATGTGTTTGCAGAGGAGTTCACCAAAAAGCAGGAGGCTCATGGTGTACAAACGTAATGCGACACTATCCAATCAGTGCTGCCAGCGTCAAACGTTGCAGGGACACATACCCAACTGGTAACACCCAGCTGCACCTTACATGAGTCATGAGGAAGGTCCGCAAATAGTATATGGTCTGAAACGCGTCACATAACTGTCCTGTTTAGAAGTTTTTAAACCGCCATTAAAGCTTTGTTTTCCTGCCATTTATTGCTTTAAATTTATCCTATGAATGGCACAACAGAAATTTGTAAAAATAGAATGCAAGTAGTTACTAAAACAGACGTGTCAGGAGAGGTCTTCTTTAATGGTCATCCCACTCCTATCCAGACCATAATATGGACAATATAAAACTTCTTGGGAATCAGAGCCGTGGCTGGATTTGAACCCCTACCCCCAGTTCTGCAAACCAATCACCCCTCCACCCCCAGCCAGACGCTGCACAACCGCTAGCCTCACCTTATCGCTCAATCAAAGTGTTTGCCACGTCTCATCTTGGTATTTTAATTGCTTTCCCCGTTTCTCAACCTGAACTTGGCAAGAGTAATTAATACGGGAAGAAAAAACACACACAAAGAGTAAATTGCTCATTTATTTAATCTATCATATGAAAACACCAGATTTTTTTTTAACAAAATAAATTCAGGAAATATCCGTCCTAAAAAAAAAAAGAAGTCTGTTCTTGTGTCTTGATAGCACTAGTTAATATGTATACTGTGGTCTTTTTGACAATTGTATTAATCCCTTTATAAAGTCTTCAGAAGTCCCATCATAGAGGCACGGATGCCGTTTTGATCTGTTTATTACTCTTAAGTGTTCAGAGAACTGTCCCTATTTTCTAATTAACACTTTTAAAGATAAAAGGCAACGTATTAAATCAATCTGAATGATGGTTGTTTGTGAATCCCACAAGATAAGGCAATTTGCATGTTCACTTTGTACTTACTAACAAAATCTGCTCATCTCCAAAGCCGCTCCTTATAACGTAAACCTTTTGTGAGTGTTTTCGACTTAAAAGTAAGTTCGTCCGGCTATTGAGGCAGTGCAAATTTTCTAAAGGACTTCTTTACCAAACATGATTAAGATACAAATTATGTGCACGTTGTGTGCAGAGGAATTGGAAGAACCTAAGAGAGAATTAATTACAGAGCGTTAAAACACTGCATAGCCCATCGCTCCCCGGGTGCCCCGATTTAGAGTATCGTTAGTATAAAGGTGAGTCCGTGGATGATGGCTGGAGCTGGTCGGCTGTTTTTGTTGATTTTAGGTTTTTGCTTGCCTGATTGCGCGCATGTGTAATTGTGTTTGAGCCACAATCAACGCCTCCCCTGTCTATGGGTTGCCTATGGTATTGCAGCTCAGATCAATTGATGTCCGGCACTGTTTTTGGGAGAAAGCTGCCATGTTTTTTTGTTAAATCCTGGACAACCCACTTTAAAACTGTAGTTACATAGGTTGGAAAAAGACATCCCTCTGCCACATTCAACCTCAAGAATAAGGCAAAACCCCCTGGCCAACTATAGCCCATTTAATCTAGTGGAGGGGTAAATTCCCTCTTGACCCCACACAACACTTCCCTTCCACCTAGATGCCTGGTCAACCAAGCTCAAGGTAAAACCACACACATGACGGACACATCGGGCAGTGGCTTATCTCCTGTGAGAACAAATGGGCGTGCTGAAATCCAACATGCCCAATCCTTGTTTTCCCTCGACATATGCCATCAGAGAGACTTGGGACACCTCCTGGAGCAGACTTACCACCTCAGTCAATACGAGACAGTGTGTGGGAGTCCAGTAGTGGATAACAGGGGTCACAGCCGAGCTAGCACACTTGGGTATTTTTGGAAAACCCAGAGTAGTGAATGGAGAGCAAGCAGCGCAAGCGCCACCACCTCTCAGTTCGCTGCTATCTAACTGCTGGAAATAGCAGAGCCAATGCTAAGATAGTTTGAGAAGTCCCATAGTGGGGAATGGTGGGTGGCTGCGCATACCCAGAGGCTCGATCTGCACTTCGGGCGCCCAGTTTAGGAGATAAGAACCTCAGTGGTGGAACCTGCACCTGACTTTTCTGGCATTTCCTAGCGATATTCCATAAATGTTGAGATAGTAATACCCCTTTAAAAATAGCAGGCGAGCCATCAGCCTGAATGACATGTAATGCTACAACATCTTGTTCTTTGCTCGAAAATGTCAGGATCCGAAAGGTTCTAATTTAGTGTCTCTGATAAAGTGATGGGCAAAAAAGTTATATTCAACTTTTTGGGGATAATCCTTTTTTTTCTCTGAAAAAACAGGGAAAACGATCTGTTCATCACAAGAAGCACAAGGCAGATAAGGATGTTGATTGGCGGTCAAGTGCTGATTTTCCAGTTTTTCCCTTAACTTAATTACATAACGTAATTAATCATAATTAGATTATTATGTTTTAAATTAAATAACACAGTCCCCAAGAACAGGACCATCTAACTCACTGACTTGGAACGGATTTAGGTTTTCTCGATTTAACACTTAATTACCCAATTAACTTTGCTGTATACATAGAAATATCCGAGATTAGAAGTAGATTTTTTTTTTTTTTCTATGCATGTTGCTATGGTGAGTAATAAAATGTCAGAATATTCAAAACACATTCATTAAAGTCACCCAGAACCAGCAAAAACGACCATTACATTTTATAGCTGGGCCCTAATCACTTAAAGGTGAAGTCCAACACATAAAATTCCCACATTCATTCCTTAGCTAATGAGTTATTTTTCATTCATGAAAATTATTAGTCCTGATTGACCCTTACAGGGGTTGTCCGGGTTCAATGCTGAACTCGGACATATCCCCATTTTCACCCCTCCAGCCCCCCTGATATGAGCATCGGAGCATTTCATTTAATGAGCTTTTTTGTTTACATTGGCACCCTACTAAGCGGAGGCTTCCGCCCAGCCGGCTCTGATGGACGGGCTTTAGCGCTGCCCTAGTTGTTTTACAGGCTAGTTCAGCACTGAAGCCCACCCATGAGTGACAGTGACATCACCAGGCTCACTGCTTGGCGGAAGCCTCCGCCTAGCAGTCCCAATGTAGAGCCCGGGACATCACCAGATCTCCAAGAAATGCATTTGTCCTGCGCGATTCAGCACCGGGCAAAGGAGAGCATCGGAGCATATCAGAGGGGTCAGAGGGGTGAAGATGGGGATATGTCCAGGTTCAGCTGTGATTTGGGCAATATTAACATAAAAATTAATAAGGTTGCCTTTTCTCAGCCCCTAGTCAACTGGACAGTACTATCCCAGAGGTCTTACATATAGCTGGGCCCCAATGTGAAATGTTTCATAGGGTCCCCCAACTATTACTCAGTATGTATAACAGTAGTCTCCCCATATCACCTAGAGGGGTCTTGTGCCCCTTTAGTTACACCCCTGAACAGCTCCTCACCCCTGACCAGCCATCCCTATGTCTATCTCCCTATTATCTTCTAGGGCCTTGTCATTTGCTTACTTGTTTGCATCTACCTCTCTCAGCCTCGGCACTCCTAGTAGTCAGCCCCCAACTGCAGCTCTCAGCACTCTCTACTTGCTATGGCCCTCTGCAGATAATCAGTTGGAGACAACTCCTCACAAAACCCTCTCATGGACAAGGCATTCCACTTCCATCAGTTTGTCTCTCACTACGACGTGGCCTCTAATGCTCAGACCCCATTACATCTCCGACCTACTTGGCCTACTTTTTTTGACAAACCTTTACTGTGGTTGCAGCTTCCCTATGCTCAATGCAATGCACAATGCCACAAGTGTCTTCACGTTGCTGCATTACAGCTTCTGCTTGACTTGGATGCTACCATTGTTCTGTTCTTCACCAGAGGTACACGACCAACAAAGCTTGATACTTGCTCTACCTCCTGAAAATGCACTACCTTCCAGTCCCAACTCTCTACAAAGCTAAGAACATACACTGCCACCTCAGTAAAGGCATCCCATTTACCGAGGGAGAGCCCTCAGAGCCAGTCTAGAACAGCATGTCCTGCATCTCTCTGACTTGAGGACCTGTGCAGGATGACCATGTGACCACAGGTCCTAAAGCATATAACTCAACAGCATCATATCCACACATGCAATGCAGGAGAGACATCTACTGGCCACAGTGAAACATTGCAACAGCACTGCTGTCCAGTTCTTTCCTGGGGTCTCGGTTTACAGGGGTGCTGCATGGATGTCATGTTAAAAAACTTGTGATTGCTGCAGTCAATCATTGACCTCAACAGCACACCATTACATCTCACATTTAAAGCTCTTATAACACAAATGAGGTTTAAAAGAGTGAAGAGATAAAAAAAATGACTGCCTGTATCTTCTATCCCCTTGGGCAGAAGAACATGCATCTCACATGAGAGTCTTTTTTTAGCGCAATGACTCAAAATTAATTTCTAAAACTCAAGTATATGGCATTGAAGTGAATTTTCATGATCCTTTGTTTTTTACACGGTGTCTCCATAATGTTCGTCTTGTCATTTACTAATTAGTCACTTACTATCTACATCACCAAGTGAGAATCTCCAGCATCAGCATTAATGCAAAAGTGCCAGAGTGCTTTAGCATCACTGACCCCCAATGCATGTTAACGTCAAGGCAATTCATGGAGTAATTATGATGGCAATTCATTGAGTACACAATTAGGCCTTAAAATCGGCTTTCCTTACGGAGAGGTACGTGTCATCATTCTACAAAGAGAAATTCAAGTCAAAGCTTCAGTGATACCTTTAGGGCTTTTTCTCTGAAGAGCTTACTGTACATAACCAAGCTGATCTCAGCCTTGCCCACTATGGTGTATTATTGCATTGTTTTGCATTATATTTTTAATCTAAAAAGGTCCACAATTTTGTGGAAATTGATTTCTTATTATACTTTCATATTAAGATAGACCTCCAAATCCCCTGCACAGACATTCTGTCTGCCTGCAGTCACCACTAGAGGGGGATTAATGCATACTGTTTACAAATTAAAGATAAGGGGATGATCCTACGTTGTAGGATCATAAGGATCTGACTTCCGGACCACATGTGTATTACTGCTAATTGGCAGGCTGCACCTGTACTTGCCGTTAATTCGCATGTGGATCATTTCCCAAGGCCCACGGGGGTCAAGAGACACGAATATGAAACACTGTGGAGTCAGGCAAAAACATTGGAGAAAGCTTTCAGAAAAGGAGCTTCATGTTACCAGGAAGCTGGTCCACTGGACTTCAGAACAGTAAATGTATTACAAACTTTCTCTTACCGGTATGTGTTGTGTAAAAATGGTGGTTTAATGACCTACTGGTTCCCAAAAAACCCTTTAAGAATGCAAACTTTTCCATTTCCATTCTCTGCAATCGAAGGACCAACCTGCATTGAACAGATCAGATAATGGAGAGACCTCCAGGTCTTCCAGAAGAGCTGGAAGATTTCCCAGGCGCCACATGGGGAGCTGCGTTAACTGTATGTAGTGTTGTGATGCCATAATTAGCCCAAATGTCCATTGAAGGGGTAGGATGCATCACAAAAAGAGGTTCACCGCAAATGTCACAAAGGAGCATGGACTGAGAAAGTGGGGTGTCAACACCAGAGACAATTATCTGGAGTGGCCAGATCCCACCTGTAAAAACTCTGAAATAGCTACAATAATATGCAAAGACTTTTCAGTTCAAGTTCAGTATTTGAATAGTGAACCCAGGGTCCAGAGGTGTAAATTGTAGCTCATAAGCCCCAGTGGAAATCTTTTGGGAAAAGGGTCCTTTTAGGCCACTTAGGCTTTAGAACCAAGGAGTGGAACATTACAGTGACCCACTGGCTCACTGCTAAAGAGTTAATGTTAAAATGCTATGGTTCACTGCCAAAGAGTTGTCATGTCATGGTTCATTACCAAAGCTGTTAAAATTTTAACTGTGATGCTGGTTCCATTCCTCTGGTTAGTTGATAGTTTTCTGGTGAATAGGCAGGAAAAAAGGCTTATTTGCATATGCTGCTGCCAAGTAGGCCAAAACAGACATTCTTAACTTTGTTAAAGATTAGCCTCTGAGAGAAGGAAGCGCTGAATTATTGCAAAAGGTTAAGGACCATAAAGGCTATGCTGGAATGAGACAGTAAAGGTAACGCACACATATGAATTTAGACTTTACTGCATGTGGTTAGGGTTAATTGCTTCTGGCACCCGATACATTACTGAGAAGGACGGGCAATCTGATCTAGGACTGCAGCCTGTAATTGGGAATTACGGAAAATTATTTAGAGATTGCACACCTTTCGGCAGTTGGGAGATTGCTAGTATCCATAGAAAGCACCAAAATAATAGCCAACTCCTATACAAAGCCTCTGGGAAAAGCCCACTATGTGAAGTACTTGAGAACTGTGCCTACTACTGTATTTGTACTGCAAAGCCCATCATCTACTCAGTAAAGAGAGATTTTATTATACTCAATACTGCCTGGTCATTGGTCTCCATACTCCGACCATTGGCCTCTGTTCTTCTGCCCTGTATCCTACTACCTGTTCATCTAATATCCCAGCCAACACCAGGCAGGGGACCACAAAATTCAGGGTGTGCCTCGAGGGGAAGAAGGGTTGCTCCCCTCCCTTCCCTGCACGCGTTGCCTGGGGGAGCACTGGAACAGGAATTCCTCCCTCGTGGACCGGTGTGCTACATACTCTCTGTCCTCTTTACAGTTATGCCCCTGCTAAAAAAAAAAAGTGCGTAGAAATAGCTACACAAACACTGAGGAGTCAATCTAAGGTAAGATTTTCAAAGAAATCCAGTAGTGATCTCTTCTTTCGGAATCCACCACTCCCCATCCCCAGTAGAGCTCTGTTTCATAATTTACTACCCAGTTAATCTAGCCTGAAAAATTCTAATATCCCCAAAAAAATAAAACAATAAAAACAAAGAGCAGTACATCTCTGTAACTCACAACAGACTTTACACTCAAATGCAAAACACTTGGTACCTTCTCCAGAAATGACGGATGTGGCAGAAAGCTTTGCCTGTGGTAGCCGCACATATGTTTTGTACTTGGCTCCGGAGCCCGGCACAATCTTGCTGTGGGTAGATGGGGGAGACCCTTAGGTGGAGGCACACACATTGCTTGCTTTGACAGAAAATATTGAAAAGAGTCAGAGTCATTTTTATATACAGGAGCACAATTATTTGCAGACGGTCAGTTTTCTCTGATCTTCGATACATAAGGAGGATTTTTTTTTAAGTTCAGTTTCAAATCCACATTTATAAATAAGCTTATAAGATGAGATATTGTACTCAATTGTGGGTGCAGGGGGGGCTTCTAAAATAGTAAAATAGAAGGGTATAAATAATGCAGCATAATGCAGAATTATCTGTAGAATTTTATGAGACTAGCAATACACCAGCTATTTTATTTTGTTTTACTTTTCTATAGCTTTTTTATCTTTTAATTTAACATGCTTTTTTGTCTTTTTGATTCTCCGTGTCTAATCTACAGATTTAGCTTTTTTTACAATACACAATATATATTATGTATAGGGTTTTTATAATTTTGTGTTTTTGTTCATAAGGATTTTCCATCTCCTAAAACTATTTTTTCACCCAAAATGTGCCTAACATTGGCAACTTCAAGCACCTAGAAGACAAATATGTGGTCCCAGGCGACACAAGAGTTTTCTAGCAGCGTGTTCACGCTACCTAAATTGGCCTGCAGTCATTTGTGCTTTCTAAGGAATTCATCTATAGACAAGCCTGTGATGAAGCTAAAGTTTGGGACACAGCACTGTTGACCATAGACTGTAATTAGGTTCCAAAATATGATCATGGTGGTGAAATCACACTGCTAGAAACTGCCTGCAGGCCTTAGGTCAACAACATTATTATATAAATTTATTTTGACCTGGGCCTTGGATAAAAAAAGAGAATTGGCCCACTTACCTCCATTGGCAATAATATCAGTTAATCACAATGCAATAACAGTGAATATAAATGTCCATGAGCTATTTTGCAGTGGATTTTAGAGCAGCTTTCACCCTATGCATTGAAAATTCACAGTGAAATCTGCACATAAAATCTACAGCCATTCTGCAGTGTGTGAATTCATCCAAAATAGCAATTCCAGCACATTTATTAACATTGCCCATACCCTTGTACCAGCCACATAACACTGCCCTACAGTAGTTCCATTCTTTGCTTAAAGATGTTTCCCAGTACTGAGATATCACTCAGGATAGGTAGTCATTATCAGATGAGTGGAGGTTCGACACCCAGCACCGGCACGATCAGCTGCTTTGGGAACCCACCAGGGCTGGAGACTATACAGTGGACAGAACCAGAAGCACAAGGTTCTGTCCCATGTGTAGTGGCCGTGCCAGGTTTCTGCCACTTAGCTACCAGTCAAGTGCATGAAAGGTGAGATGCAGTACGTAGGTGCTGGAAAATAAACAGTGGGCCAAACCGGCGGCTGCCTCAAACAGCCGATCGTGGGGGTGCCAGCTGTCTAACTAATCTGACATTGATGACCTATCCTGAGGGTAGGCAATAAATAAATAAGCCCCTTAAAGAATAAATATACTTTCCAAAATGTTTTGATATGTCATAATGACATATCAAAAGTTTGTATCGGTGGGGATCGAGGGGCTGTGACCCCTGCTGAACTTTGAAATGAGGAGTTAGATGAGCTTGGACAGCTACCTCTCCTTACACTTTTAACGCCATTTTTTTAACAACCGGCCAGGGTCTCAGCATTTAGACCCCCAGATTAATACCTTTAATACAGCTGTGTCCTTCCTTACCTTTCCTACTGGCTGGGTATGGCCTGATAGATGTGTCATGATGAACAGACCAGCTTTCAAAACAATAGGATTTCACGATATTGTGTCACAAGATGTCAATCCTATGTGTTCCGAGACCCAGTGGTTGTGATGGGCGTGACAGCCTATCAAGAATTTTGTTAGAATATCACAATATTGTTTTGATTTGATTTCATGAGAAATGGGAGTCCTTAACCAAATTTAAGCCAAGGTAAGGGTGGTCATCGCTCTGGATGTCACTATAATGTATCAAAAGTTTTTGAAAAGTGTAATTACTTTAAAGGAGTTGTCCCTTCTGATTGTGGCTGCTCCATATGATTCTGGCTTCTGGTGGTTAGATGTTTGCTAAGAGAAGCTCCATATGACCACTACACCACCAATAAATGGTGCCCACTCACATGAGCGGCCATTCTAGGTTCTGGAGAGTCCACCAGATCGGGAGCTGCATTTTGCGGAGGAGGGACAATGAAAAAGGTAATGGTTTTTTCTTTATTTTACACATTTTCCTAGCCTTGGCCAATTTATAAATCATCTTGGACAACTCCTTTAAATTCACGTTGCTCGTAATCTTCACCCCTTCCATCAAATCAGACAATAAAGAGAAGGAATGTAGGTAGATTTTTTTCCCTCCTTTCTGAAAACAGCTCGGATGATCCAGCCTTGCCATTTGTTTCCATTCTTCCTGAAGGCGAACTGGCCAGCTGTACTCCTAGGTTTCTTAGTTATGGATTGTGAACCCCCACCTGGCTAGATTTGTTTAGCTGACAGCTGGCAGAATTTAATAAAAAAAAAAAAAAAAGAACAAAGTGCCTGAAAAAATAAAGCTGAAATCTCTTTGGATGATACACCCATGGCTAATTCTGATATTTTCTTCCTGACACATTTAATATAAGCATGTAGATGGTGGAATATTAGGACACAAGAGGACAAAAGGTCTGTAAGGAATGTTTTTTATTATAACACATACCGTATAGACATATAATGTTTTTATGTTTTATTAAATATGAGCAATTTACATAAAAGGTGATATTTTAACCACAAGAAGGCTCCTGTTGCAGCCTTGTGAGGGGTCAGGGTGAAAACTGCACCAGAAATGGACCTATACATTCTTAGCGCGGTCTGGAAAACAGCACATCAAAAAACCTTGGTTGGATGACCTGCGACGCAGCCTTATATAGAAAACAATGGTATTGGTTGCAGTGCACATTTGGCCAGGTGTTCAGCACAAAAGACACGCTGAAAATTGTGCCCCAAAACTCTGTATGGACATACACTTAAAGAGTTATGACCACCTTAACATTTATGGCATATCCATAAGTCCCTGATAAATGCGGGTCCCACCTCTAGGACACACAATTGTCAACATGGGTCCCTTGATCCCTGTCTTGCTCGGTAAGCAGCTGCCTGCCACATTCAAGTGGAAAATGAATGGAAAAAGGTGGCCACAGTGTGCACAGCTCCAATCATTGTGTGGGAGTCTCAGAGGGGTGAATGGAGAGACATGCAGCCAACTCTCAATTCATTCTCCACCGGGATGGAGTGGACAATGGTCACTTCACTTGGAAGATTGGGAATCCCCCTTTCTGGAAAAAAGGTGGAACCCCTATCTTCAAACATTTATTGTAGATCATGTAGCATAAACTCCTTTAAAGGGATTCTCTGCCTTGGACAAGAGTCCCCCAACAATATTGTGATCACAGGTTATGTTGGAGCCTAGATCCAAAGAAGCATAGCCATACCACCGATGCAGCATTATTCTCTAGAGTGCTTAATCACATTTCATAATTTTACCATCATAAAAATGAATTTTTGTTTGTCAGATGCCAAGAAAAAGTTGCTGTTCAAAGGAGTAGTGATGATTGTTGGGTTTGGTTTAGGCAGAGCATTGAATAGGGGCTGTTTTTCATGGACTGGATTTTCTGTGAAGTGAGTTTGCTATTACTTAATGGCCCCACTAATTTTCTTACGGCTACATGGACATCTGCACAACTGAGTTCCAAATTTTAGTGAAGAGTCTTTCTAAAAGATCAGAGTTTGTTATAAGTCAAGGGGAACCAAATTTTTATTAATGTCCATGGTTTAGGACTGAGATATCCAATCAATGAGATGTAGTTGTCCATGTAATCCATATACACTGAAACCTCTTTGAGACGACCACTCAAAATTGCATTAAAAAGGGTGCTCTAGAGTGGTGGCCCTCTAAAAGAAGGGCAATAGGCATAGTATTTAAGGGAACTAAAAATCAATTATAGAAAATCTGGTCTTGATAAAGTGGTGGTCTTCACAAAGAGGTGGTTTGCTTTCAAAGAGCAAGGTCATGGAGATGTGGATTCTCTAAACCATAATATGTTTAGCGCTGGCTATACTTTGGAGTGGAGTCTAAAGGATCTACCAGTTTTCACACCTAACTCCCAGCAAGGATGGCTGGAATTTGATGCAAAAGAATCCCCAGCTCACAGTCCCTACAATAGTTGCAGATTGGTGGCAGTAGTGCTGATGCAGTAATATCATCGTCAGGAACACAGCCAAGGGTCGTCACTATGAAAACAGTCAGGAAGCGTCAGGCTAGAAGATAAAACAAGAGTGTACCCTGTTAAATAAGCTGCAAGGCCTGACAACATCTTTGGGCGCAACCTGAGTCCACTGTGGGCTATCGGAAAAGCCAAGAGCCACAGTCTGGACCGGCAGGGCCTTGACGGCGGTCGGAAGCTGGAGAAGCAACAAAGGAGGTGTCCAGTTGTCTGGGGCGGAAATCACTGGGCAAGGTGAGTAAAAAAAAAAAATTTCTCTCTGCAAAAACCGTACCATATAGACCACCTTTAGAAGACCATTTTTATGGTCTTTTTTTGGTGGTTGTCTCATAGAGGTTTCATTGGGAATAAAGAGAGCGGGAGAGAGTAATAACATGTATTATAAGTTCTTCTCAGTTAAGATAAGAAGTAGTTCAAATGATGGGAATGGCATTTTCTGCATCTGTTTCTCTAGCAAACCTATCAAATGTCTATTTTTTTGGCACCGCTGCTGGAGCCGAGAGTGGATGACATAAACCAGCTTTGTGGTTACATGTTTCATTTTTAATCTCATGGAAATGAAAATCAGCGCTGAATTGTCCCTGCGCATGTGACAATAAGCTGCTCTGTTCCAACTATTAAAGCGAAGGGGCGTCAGCATCTCTCGGCTTAATGTTCAGCACATGCAAAACATCATGCATTTTATATGTCCAAAAAAAAAAAATATTACAGGCAAACCTGTCTTTGGTTTAGCGAGCGGAACAATAGACAATAACCTCTAGAGCTCAGTTTTACAATGTTCTGTAATTCTCAGGCTATTTGAGATCCTACATGTCCAAATGACTCCATGGTTGAAGCATGTGCAGCCGAAAAAAAAATTCGAGGAGGAACCTTGGCATCACCCTCCAAAAAGTTTCCAATGTGCCCTCGTAAAAACTCTCTGTGTAATATCATTACAGAAGAAATATAAAAGACATAAAATCACAAGGCAAGCGATAGACTAAGGAAAGCAGGCGTGATTAATGTGTATTGGGACATAGACTAAAAACGATTAGGTTTGGCTATCGTCCTGACTGATGTAACAGCGTGGAAATGGACGCCAAATGTTCAGCAGGAAGCAAGAGATGCTGGCGTCTTTCTCGAGGAGTGAATGAGAGCAGTGGGGGCATCTTGTAAGAGATAGAGTCTGTACCCATAAAAAAACCTTATGTGTTTTTTTTTGTGGTTTAACTCTCAAAGCCAATGGAAACATGAAAAAAAGAGCATTAAAATAAAAGGAGCCATGAAACGTATCAAACTCATTACATATTACTCCTTCTGAGACAAAGAGTGTCGCTTGGCCCATCTCCACCATGCCCATAATACATCTCAGAGGAAGCTAGACTCGCTGGTGCCTCCAGAGATACGTTCCCTTTGTAGACTTTTTTTTTTCTACAAAGAAAACACTGATGTTAAGCTTCACGCGGTAAGATGCTGATTCTTTCCAGCGAGGGATCCTGCCAGCTCAGAACTATGGACAAAACGCTCGGATGATTTTCAGTGCATGCAGGGGCCTCACGTAAATTTTTGAACTGATTTTTGGTTGAATTCTCTAAAAACCCCACCAAGGATATAATATGTTTTTCATGGTTTATTTCCTATTGCTTGCATAGTGCTAATATCAGTCCCTGTCCCCCATGGGATTGTCAAGCTGACTTCCCTTTTAAGGTGGCCATACACATTAGACAGAAGTTGGTTAATGGTTGAACAGCACTTGAAATAAACATTTGGTGAATGATCATTCTGCAGACATGCTCACATTTTCATCCCTAATGGCAATTACAGTTGTACAAACTAGCCATACATATTCAAAGAAACCGGGCAATGGTTGAAAGATCTTTCTTTCATGAGTGATCTTTCTTTGAACAAAAGATCTTTTGTTGGACTATCGGACAAAAATATTGAACACAGTTGACTTCTTTTCTATTGATGATGGTCTCTCATTGGTTTTATTTGCTCAGAACAGTGCGGCATTTTTGTTGAACCTGTTTGTGTATTGGCCTTAGTTTGTTTTTGGATTAATCCCTTGACTACTGATTAGGCTATAACTGCTTCTCCTGGCTTTGACTGCTCAGCTTGTTTCTGGATTAACACCTAGACTACTAATTAGGATAACTGTTTCTTCTGGTCTTGACTCCTCGGCTTGTTACTGGTTTAAACCCTTGTCTGCTTTTTTGTCTTCTATTGACTCTCCTAGCTCAAACTGTGGCTTGTTTTACTCTCCTGCTACTCCTTGGCATCTAATACTTCTACTAAGTTTAACCTCACACCTGTTTTCTGTCACCTTACCCTGCAGACATAAGCCAAGTACAGCCAGCCTTGCTGCAGGCTCTGGTGATCATCTAGCTGTAGCCTTAGATCTGCTAACTGGAGTGTTGAAGCAAATAGGTAGCAGATTTAGAGTTTGTTGATGGTGGTCCCAGGTGGTGACCATGTATTCTTTCCCACCTCTGTTTTCTTATACTAGAAAAATGGAAGGCCCACCATGTTTTACATGCAGATCTACAGACACAACAATTTAAGGGAGTTCTCTGAGACCGGGAATGCCTTTTCATATGGCCAGGCACGGTGTAGGGATAACACAAAACTGACCTGTCATAAGTGCTCCACTTGCAGCACCAATCTCATTCCTCCTGTGTTTTCAATCCTAACTGTATATGTGGCATGCTATCTACATCCATGTCGCCACTGCCAGTTAGTCAATGGTCTTTGACAAAGGTCATGTGTTGTGACTGCACATATCAGTGCTGAAGCCACTGATAGGCTGATCTAGCAGAGATTGAAAGTGGAAGAGAAAGGAGCTCAGCACTGGAAATTAGTCTTTTTATTTACCCCTGTTAACCACAAGAAAAGGGGTCCTGAAAAAGAAAGCCTTTAAGGCATAGCATCAAATACCATTTTGTATAAGTACATACACTCATTTCTATCTGCACTCAGATAGAAATGTCTGATTGCTGCAAAACTTGGGATGCAGTTATATCACATGAGGGCATGCACACGTGGTGAACAGGCTTTGGATGGCCCAGACAGACCACCAGTATAGAGGATTGTTTGATCCACGACAAGCACGAGCCACTTCCATAGTTTTAGTATCCACCATCCAGGCACAGGTGGCACCTTTATTACAACATTCCTATCTCTGCATGGACCAATTCCAAGTGGTTAGCAGAAGAAAATGTGGTGTCATGGCACTTATCACATGTCCTTCCATTGACAGTCACTCATCATTTCCTTTTTTTCCTTTGGTGTCGTGAATAAGAAATTAGGACCATTACAAACTGGAACCTTATTGTCTTTAGCAATTAATCCAAATTCTGTTTGGGACCAGATAACGGTTGAATTTGAGTATGGAGACCTCAGGGTGAAGGCTTCAATTCTGCCTTTGCTGCGGAGAGACACAATGCCTCCCCCTGCTGGTGTGATGATCTGGGGAGCTATTGCATATGGCAGCCTAGTAGCAATATGGTGGACACTAACCACACAGCGATATGTGCAGGACATCCTGAGGCTATATGTGTTGCCTCTCATGGCAGGACTTCCAACTGGCATTTTTCAGCAAGATAATGCTCGCCCGCATGTAGCAAGGGTTTCCAGGAATGTTTCCTTCAGATTACAACACTTCCTTTGCTGCCCAGTCACCAGATTTATCACCAATTGAGCATTTATAGGAATTTCGGGTTGCCAGCCTCAGCACCCTATACAATGGATTTACAGTTCCATCTGCAATACCTGTGGGCAAATGTGCCACAGGATCCATACTCAACCTGTGTGCCTCCATGCCCATCTGTATCACATCTTCTATCCAGGCTGGGGGCCGTATCTCATTTTGTATCCAGACTAGAGGCTGTATCTCCTCTTGTATCCACTCTAGAGGCGGTATCTCATCTTGTATCCAGGCTAGAGGCCGTATCTCATGTTGTATCCACTCTAGAGGCGGTATCTCATCTTGTATCCAGGCTAGAGGCCGTATCTTATCTTGTATCCAGGCTAGAGGCTGTATCTCTTCTTGTATCCAGTCTAGAGGCTGTGTCTCATCTTGTATCCAAGCTTGAAGGCGTATCTAATTTTGCATCCAGTCTATAGGCAGTATATCATCTTTTATCCAGGCTAGAGGCCGTATCTCATCTTGTATCCAGGCTAGAGGCCGTATCCTCTCTTGTATCCAGGCTAGAGGCCCTATCTCATCTTGTATCCAGGCTAGAGGCCGTATCTCATCTTGTATTGAAGCTAGAGGCCGTATCTCATCTTGTATCCAGGCTAGAGGCCGTATCTTATCTTGTATCCAGGCTATAAGCACCCACCTGGGTCCTAGATTCTCCTTCCATTTGTACACTTTTCCCCAGTAATCTTCTCCTTTCCTCTAATATTGTTATCACTTCCATATATCATCATTACAGTCCCACCTAGAAAGTTTCATTTTAATTTTATTTTATTGGATTTTTTTTTTCCCAACGAGTGTATATACTGTACATGTATTAAAATAACAGTAAGTGGCCCAGATTATCAACAGGATCCACAAGGGGTTTCTCTCCCATACAAAATGAGGTGCTGAGCATTCTATCCTGCAAACAGATTTAATACTACTGTGTATTTCTCTACACATATGGAAGCAATACTGGAATAATATTCTGCATTGTTATTACGTACAAAGTAACCAGGACAGGAAGCGTTATGCCGCATGCTGGACGGGGGGGAAGGGTTGTTTATACATACAGAATCAAAAGACAATACAGGAGAATGCACACAGGAGCAGCGGTCGTGTACAACCTATAGAGCAGGAGAAACAAATGAACTGTCCTGGAGCTAAAATAACTCCGACAAGTGGCAGCTATATTGCTTTGATCACGTTTAAGTGTTCCGTGTGTTCTCAGAATTTCCTTCCATCTACTACCTGTAATGTTAATTCTTTCCTTCCTGCTGAAAACTGACTGTAGGAAACTTCAACAAAAATGGAGTAATTTCCCTTCGAACAATACCTTCATCAAAGCTGTTTATTACTTTATTTATAGGGTTGGTTTCTTTGTTGTGCTCCTCCAGCTTATTAACAATTTTTTTCCTTTTTGTATTCAAAGTATCAAAACTTAGAAAGAATGTATCAAAATGAAGGCAGGTCTTCTAAATTTAAAGGGGAATGTCACCTTTAGGTATTTTCTCAACTATGGGGCCTTCACCCGATGAAGGGACTCCATGCCTTGAAACGTGTTGCATTTGAGACAAATACATCTACTGTACATTCACCAATACTTCTGGATTTTGTCTGCAATTGCCTGTCTTCCCTGGTGGGCTGTGAGGTTGCATCCTAGCAGAGAAGGGAGGCTAAAGAGCAAGAAAGCCACTGTGATGACAAAGGGAAACAAAACAGTTTCTGGTCAGTGATGAGGCCAATGAAAACGAGAGGAAGCAATGCTTTTAATTGAGGAGGGACTTGACGACATATTTTTATTTCTATGGAGTACCCCTTTAAATCCTGTAGGCACAGATAACATACAGTATGTTCTACTATACAGTTATGTAGGCAGTAGTATCCAGGGACGGACTGGCCATAGACCCTACTTGAAAATTTCCTGGTCGGGCCGATGCACAGGGGGGTCGGCCAATGCCCTACTCTGAGTACCTAGCGATCTGATGCTCTGCATTAATTAATGTTAGGCACATCAGGCCGAGGGTGGAAAGAGGTTGCAGTCAACTGTATTGGTTTCCTCAGGATGGTGATACAGGTGAATACTGCGGCGGGGGCATCATGTGATTCTGTTGGAGCAATATTTTATGCTGCGCCACAGTATTGCTGGCCCCATCTACTTATGTTGGCCTGCCTACAACATGAGGCCACTTTTACGTTTTTTTTTTTTTTCCAGGGCCACTTTAAATTCCCAGTCCGCCCCTGCTAGCAGCATTAAAAAAGATCCCTGTGTGACCCTTTTCCGATGGTGGGGAGTGTAACAAAGCTAATGTTAGCTTATAATAGGGTATTACCATGATGATAGGAGATATAGGACTTAGGCCCCTTGCAGACGAGCGTGTCCGGATGCATTTCGGATACGTTCAATGAAAACTGCGTGATTTTGCAAACAAAGCCATTCGGTTTTGTTTGCGGATGCGATGCGTTTTTCATGCAGCCCCATTCACTTCTATGCGTGAAAATCGCAGAATATAGAACATGCTGCGATTTTCAAGCAACGCAAAAGTGATGCGTGAAAACCACCGCTCATGTACACAGACCCATTTGCGGACCGCAAAACACGGCACTATAGGGTGCAAGAGGCCTTAGACTGATGATCAGAAGAGGGAAATTAAAACTTTTACCTTGCCTATGGCCCCATTTAGTCATGAAGCGACTACACTAAGTGTAAAAGGAAAATGAGCTCAAGGCAAAAATCTTAAAATTATATCTCAACCAGAAGAATAAGCCATGTTCTCCCCAAGCTGGCTGTCTACAAGACATGGACTTATAACTCTCCTGCTGTGAGGTATAGAGGAAACAGGCTTGAGGGATGATGTAAGGAGAGCGTATATTTCTAAATGATGCCTTCGAGATTAGCAAAGGGGAAACTCCGACTCCGAACATTGCATACATTGCTTCTCCTTACTGCATATAGTCCTAATTGACCTTTTCTGTATTAACTCTTTGTAGACGATCACTGTCCTTATGCTACATTGCGTATACAAAGGGTCCTGTAAAATGGATGGGGGGGGGGGGGGGATCCACCTTTAACCCCTTAGTGACCAACCTGTTTTGGGCCTTACTGACCAAGCGTTTTCCTTCCTCTTTTCATTGTCGCCTTCCAAGAGCAATAACGTTTTTTATTTTTCCGTTTATGTAGCTGTATGAGGGCTTGTTTTTTACAGGACAATGGATTAATGGTGTCATTTTGGGGTGCACATAACTTCCTGATTAACTTTTATTAACTCTTTCTGGGAGGGAGATGGGAAAAAAAACTTCAATACTGCCACTGCGTTTTTACGTTATAAATTTTATGGCATTCATTTTTTTTAGTATAAATAACATAATATCTTTATTCTTGGGGTCAGTGTGATTACAGCGATACAAAATTCCTACAGTTTTTTTTTTTTAAGTTTTTATTTATATCAATTTGGATCCTCATACACATTAAGGTGTCGGCCGAATCTGCTGTTCTTTATAAACCTATCAATCACCATCTGCCGCGAGGAACCTTTATTAGCAATGGTATGAAGTAAAGTTATAACTATTCAGGTGACCATGAAAGATACATGTTCTCGGGGGGGGGGATTATCTCTCCTTGGGATACATGCTCTCGGGGGGGATTATCTCTCCTTGGGATACATGCTCTTGCTCTTTCACCACAATTTCCTGGAAGCATCTCCATCATCAAACAGTTCAAGTATAAGCATTCCTTAGCATTAGGAACGAGCACACAAATATAGCTAACTATTCGTGGATCACGCTGTACCTTGACAAAATATTTGTTTACATTTTTTTTTTATTACCAAGTTTTAAATTTTCGTATATACATCTGACAGAGTCACAACATATCACAAAACTAGTTAGGTTTCCTATGACTGATTCAAGATCTGGCCCTAAAAACTTCTTTCTAGAGCTGAGAAATTGGCAAGAAATAAATACTTCTAATTAAATCAGGGAATTTAATGTTGATCGGTATGATTAACTTATCACAGGGATCCTGAAACATGTAATAGCCCCTGAAAAATATATTCATTAGGCTACATTCACACGAACCTATTTTGTTTCATGTCCCTTCGGGGTTTTTTTGCGGATAGGACGCAGACCCATTCATTTCAATGGGTCCGCAAAAAATGTGGACAGCACACAGTGTGCTATCCGCATCCGTATGTCTGTTCCGTAGCCCTGCAAAAAAAAAAATAGAACATGTCTTATTCTTGTCCGTTCTGCGGACAAGGATTGGCATTGTTACAATAGATCCGCAAACAGATGCCATATGGAACGTCATCCATTTTTTTGCGGATCCGCAATTTGCGGAGGGCAAAATACATACGGTCGTATGAATGTAGTCTTATACTGACATGCTAATAAATGATGACTTGCATGTTTAATTTTGAACAGCTCAGATGGTGAATAGTGAATTAACTTAAATTTTATGGAGATATATATATATATATATATATAGAAATTGTCAATCAAAACATAAAAAAAATCAGTAGAATATACAAAAATATCACCCAAGTGCAATAAATTCTAAAATATTGTCAGGACTAGTGTGAGAGGTAATATGCTAACCTGCCTGACACCTGAATCTGGGTCAGATTATCACCTTGTGTAGCCTGGTTAATGTAGGATAAGAGTTTGTTTCCGTTAAATCTTTATGTCCTCTGTATCTCTGGTTGCTGGGTGTAGTGTATACTCTGTGCATTTGTTATAAAGGTTCCTTGCATTCCTTATTTTTATGGCAGTGTGAAATCACTGTGTCAACCAACCCGTTTGACTTTGGGCTAAACCTAAGGGCGTTAACCTGGCGCAGCGCCATTGTATTCACCCTTTAACCCCTATACAGAAAGTGGGAACCACCAGACCACAACCTACTAGAGTAGTCCCAGTGTGGTTGACAGTCGATCCATGGGGGTGAGAGATAACTGTGCAAGGCACAGAGGAAACAGGCAAAACACATAGTAACAGGCCGAGGTCAGGGAAGATAGAGTTCATGCAAATACATGAAACAGGTCTGTGGGGGAAGCAGAGGGTTACAATGGTAAACAAGCAGGGTCAGTATACGGGCAGACAACAGAGAGCAATACCTAGCAAGGAGCTAGCATGCTAGGAACCTTAAAGGGGTTATCCAAGGCTATAAAATGCCCCCCATATGCAGGGCCCCTCACACTGAATATTGTTCTATATTACCTGGCTCACAGCTCCCTGCGCCGCTCCTGGTTCCCACACTGCCGCAGCTACTTCTCCTTGTGCGTGGATAAAAGTGTTGGGGGGGGGGGAGCAGCCAATGGCAGGCGGTGACAGAGACAAGCCTCTGTAGTGTCCCCCGCAATACTAGGGAGGCTCGTCCCAATCTGCCATTGGCTGCTCCCCCCCGACACCAGATGTTTTCATCCTAACACAGGGAGAAGTGAAGGGACCAGGAGCGGTGCAGGGAGAGGGAAGCCAGGTAAGTATATTCAGCGTGAGGGGCTCGGCATATGGGGGGTCATTTTATAGTCTTGGATAACCCCTTTAATTGTTCTGCCAAGGAAATTAAGTCAACAGCTCAGTGTTATAGCAGGAGCTGATTAGCAATTAGAGTCAGCTGTGCAGCAGTTCATAGAGCAAGGGGAGGGGGGAGTGGTTGTGAAAGCAAAAATGGGGGTAGTAGTTGTTCAATGAGTAATATTAATAGTAGAAGTAGCAGAGCAGCGATGGACTGCAGATGTAACCCTAGTATCAGGTTCTAGACCATTTGTGTTATATCAATGTAGCTTGGGACCTGTTGTCCTCTGTCTTTCAATGCTTCCAACACTGGTTTTTTGTTAGTTGTTGTCCTTGTGGATTATGTCATTTTCTGTTTGCTAAGTTTTTTTTAAAATTTGTCTTGGCTGTCTGTTTTGCTGGGTTAGTACTGCAGAGTAGAGTCAGTTCTGTAGTATCTTTATTCCTGTTCATTGTCATTCATCCGCTTTAAACCTGTATGCAATCACCATCTCCCATCTGCTTCATTGCTGGACTGCCATCTCCTTCATCCGTTTTCCATCAACATTCGGTTCCTGTCATTTGTGGTTGAGTTTACTTCTGTATGTTTTCTGCCAGTGTTGATGATGTGTTTCCTATTATTGCTCTTGCAACAGTCCCGAGTACCAGGCGACTATTATAAGTGAAGTCCAGTTCTGCAGTCTTATGGACAACCAGAATTGTTACAGATATCATTTTTGCCAGGAGTAGTATTTGATGATATCTAATGCTGAAGATGAATTGTCTATTTGAAGAATGTCCCCCATCTTTTAAGACTATTTTGAATTGTTTGGGGTGGTGGCAGCAGATATGACCATTTTCTTGGACTTATCCACTGCTTATGCATTGGCTGTGCATGCAGAAGAGTAAATGTAGTCATCAGTCAATACCATCTACTGACCATGATTTTGGATACCTACATGGGCCAAGTGGCATGCTAGATAATGAACCTTATGGTCTTAACATCTGGATTTATATTCCTATCCCTCATCTTGTACCAGGACTGATAGAGAAACAGTTATACAGGTTTACGCTATCTTCTCCAGTTTATTGATTGGACACTGTTAGGACATGTTCACATGGAACCTGTGGTTTGAGTGGGTTTCCTCCAGTTTCCTCCCACACTCCAAAGACATACTTGAGCCCCATTGAGGACAGCTTGATGCTAATGTCTGTAAAGCGCTGCAGAATATAGTAGCGCCATATAAGTACGTAAAATAAATAAATAAATAATGTTACAGATTTGAAACAGGATCATCCTAAGTGGATTTTTAAAATATCTATAGCAGATAGCCACAGCTGAAACTCAAAATCCTCCCACTGATTGGATGTCCATATAGATTTACCTCATTCCAAGGCCTCATTTACACATCTGTGGTATGTCTGTGATGGCACAGTCTGTGTTTTAACCATGACGCTCTCCGTGATCCATCCATGTTTGATCCATGGTTCTGTGATTTGCAGTCCGTGTATTATCAATGTTTCACAGACACGGCTAGGCCGAAAATTAGTTTCGAGTGCATCCTCAAGCAGCGATCCGTGAAGACCACAGACCAAACATGTATGGCATCCATGCTGCGTCCGCGGTTTTTACAGACCCATAGACTATTTTGTGCGTGAGGGTATCTGTAATCATAGACAAGATTGGGCATGCTTCCCTGTTGTCACCAAACACCCACAGTCCTGGTAAACCACTGATATTTAAATCCACACATTAAAGTCAATAGATACGTGATCAGTCTGAGGAGACCATGGACAGCACATCTACGTGAATCACTGATAGATGATGAAGACCTAAGTCAGTAAAGAAAAGCCGCAGCTTTCAGAGCAGAATTTCATGCAGATGAATAAATTCCTCTATGTCTTTTAAAGACTTTCAATAGCTTACAGCCGAATGCTTGCCAACCATACCACCTTAAGCTGCCGGATACCTCTGACGGCGGCTCCACTAAGAACAAAAGATCAGGCATGATTACATTTTTCCATGACATCTGTCGAATCCAAACATCTCATACACATTAGATGGACGTCCGGTCCTGATGAAGTTGGCTTGTTTGGCTGATCTTGGCCTAAGGGGTGTATTACACACCCCGATCACGCAGATGATTTTCGGGAAGGAAGCGTTCCCTCCCGGCCATCGCCTGCTCGCTAGCGATGGAGACCGCTGCTATTAAATGCAGTGATGTCCTCAGCAACATGGGGAGAAGTGATCGCTATGCCATCGCTCGTTCCCATGCTGTACAGTGGTTTGCCGGCAGCAGATCGGTATTAGACAGCACGATCTGCCGCCGGTAAATCCTGATCTTTTAGCATGCATATATGAAAAGAACAACAGGACCGGCCCTCGCAAATTGGATGCAATTCTTGTGTATATATGTGGCAATAAATACACAAAAATTGCATCCAATTTGTGAGTACCGGTCCTCTTCTTCTCATATTTGCAAGTGGGATGAGGGCCCTGGACACGTGCACCGCGCAACCAATGAACGGAGTGCCGATTGTGTCTGCAGTAAAACTTTCAGCATGCAGAATGATCTGGATTGCCTGATGAATGAGCGTTTGCTCATTCATTGTGCAATCGGCGGCAGTATTACACACAAGATGATCTCTAATATGAACGTTCATACGAACTCTTGTTAGCGATCATCGGGCAGAAAATCTGCCCGTCAAATACACCCTTTAGGTGTATGGCCACCTTATCTGGGAATTTCATATTGATAACCTATCCACGGGATATATCAATATCAGATTGCTGAGGGTCCGACACCCGGGACCCCTGATGATGAGCTGTATGAAGAGGCCACGGTGCTCCGTGAGCATCTAGGCCTCTTCCTAGGCCAGTGACGTCACAGTACATCAGACACATGTCCTAGACGCGGCACTGAGCCTGGTGAACTGTGAGGAGGCCACAGCGCCCACCGGAGCACCACAAAATGCCACAGCTGATCGGTAAAAGTCCCAGGAGTCGGACTCCTGCCAATCTCCTATTGATGTCCTATCCTGAGGAAAGGACATCAATATGAAAATCCTGGATAACCTTTTTGATGTAAAATGAACACAATAAAAAGAATACATACAACGTAAAAATAAAGGAATAAAAAAACTACAAAACGGAGAATAAAAACAGATTAAAACGTCTTTCTGTTTCTTGTATATTGACGTCCCAGTCAGTTTGGATTAGCCTAGATCTGACTGCATTTTGAACACCAGCCTCCTCCCTTCTATTATGCATCTGATAAGCAATCCAATAAATGGCTGTGCCCTTGTTTTCAAAGGAAAATTCTATAACGACACATAAAATAACAATGTAATAAAGACATAAAGGCGCACTTATTTTTATATACAGTTTAGGCCTCGGCTATTTTTATGTCTCCCGTCAGCTTGTTGAGGAATCTTTTTATTATTCGGCTATAGATAAGGGCGGTGACGAGCGCTTTTATTGTTGCGTGTGGTCACTTTTCATTCTAACTATGCCGTCATTATGTATTCATTTAGTATTGATTTTAACAGCGCCGGTCATAAAGAATTAATTTGGCATTTCAAGTCGACGTGGCACGTTCCTTCCATAGGAATCACATTGCAATTCAGTATTAATTAAGATACTATTAAAATAAATTGTTATTGCTTTTCTCATTTAAACTTACGCCATAGATCATCCGAAATTAAATTTTACAGCTGTTCATACATTGGGTTCAAAACAATATACATTTTAGTAGCATAAAAAATGAATATTGCTAGGCATTACTCAAGGACTGCAGAGACGGAACCGTTCCTTCTACTAAGTACCATAAAGTGTTCCTTTAAAAGTTGCCTATGGACATGTATCTGCTCCGGTTTCTCGAGCAGCTGGGTGTAATGGAGTCACCACCTGCTTGCCGAGCCTGAGGTGAGCACCGAGGTGATTGAAAGCTTCTTATTCCCAGTTCTAACATGTGATCTTCTTGTTCGGGTCGAAGAAAGGAAATACATGTAAATTAGCAGGGCTAGGAGAAGTCTAGACGGAGGCTCGGATTTAGTTACAGGAGGATGAATGGCCCCTGGGGTTTGAGAACTTGCAGATAGAGATGGGCTAAGAGCAGGTAGGCTCATGTCATATCCATACGTGTCAGGTTACCAGACATCAGGCCTGCAATCCCAAAACAAAGGGTAACAGATATGGATATGAGATTGCAGAGTAATCTGTATTTAGGATTCCAGAATGGCAATGTGTTACTTAGGAGGCAATTACCAACAGTGGGAAGACGCGGAGGAGGAGGTCACTAACTTACCATAAGCGTGCATTCACTACAAAGAAAGCATTGTACAATGAAAAGTGATACAATTTTCCAAAATATTGTATGTATCAATTCTGTTTTTTACTTTCAATGTGCTATCTTCTGTTTTTGCATTTTCGTTGTTCACTCCCTGCCTTCCCCAAGCCATAACTTTTTTTATTTTTCAGTTCACATAGACATATGGGATCTGTTTTTTGCAGGACAAGATGTACATTATAAAGGCATCATTTTACATTACATATGATGTAGAAGGGAGCTGTAAAAAAAATGGGGTGAAATTGGGGGGAAAAACACAATTGCACCACAGTTTTATGATTTTAGTTTTTACAGCGTTCCCTATGCAGTAAAACCGCTCTGATAACTTAATTCCGATACAGTACATTTTTAGAGTTTATCTTGTGTTTTAACATTTAAAAAAAAATAAAGAATACAACTTTGAAAACAACTGATTATTTCTTTGCATTGCCATATTCTGACCCCATAGCTTTTTTACATTTCCACTTACGGAGCCGTCTGAGGGCTCATTTTTTTGCAGGGCAATCTGTAGTTTTTATTGTTACCATTTTGTGTGTGTGTGTGTGACATTTTTCTAACTTGTTATAAAAATTTTCGGGTGGTGAAGAGATAAATCGGTCATTTAGATTTTTTTTCTGTTACGGCGTTCACTGTACTGGATTACTACATTTATATTTTAATAGTTCAGGCATTTTGGGATGTGGTGATACCTATGATTTTTTTTAATTAATTTTTATTTTCAATATGGAGAAAGGAGAGTGATTTGAATATTTATATTTTTAAAATAATTAATTTTTTAATAAATAAATTGTTTTTGTTTAACACTTTTTTAAAGTCCCACTAGGGGACTCGAGCATTCAATCGTATGACCATTGCTGTGTATGATAGATTCGCTATGTTCCTACAGAGCTCTGCCACAGGAACTACAGCTGTGGTAGCCTCAGATCCTTCCTAAGGCTACCACAGCAAAGAAACGGCCTCCGGATCTCCGCGCAGGGGAGCTGTTCGGGCCCCCGAAGTGCCGAGCTCCATGGGAAGAGCCTCTCAGATGCAGTGGTTACAACTGAGCACAGCATCTGAGGGGTTAAATGTCTGTGATCATGGTTACAGTAGATACCCGGTGGCAATGGTGCCCACTGCTTGCATCATCTTTTAAGACCAGACCTCCGCTGTATGTATACAGAGGTCCAGAAGGGGTTAAAATCTGTACTAGTCACATTGGTGCACAGTTTGTTTCAAGATACAGAAATATGCCGAGCATCGGGCAGACGAAAAGTGCTGGGTGCAATGTTTTTTGTCCTGCCAATTCTCATCATATTTGCCGGGTCTTCGGTGGTCCCCATTATAGTGAATAGGGCCAGACGGTGATGCGGTAGCTTCCAGCAGAATGTAGAGAGATCCAGAAGGCTCCAGCAGAGAGATCCAGCCGAAAGCTCTATTGTGAAACCAGCCTAAGACTGGAATTTCTTCTTAAAGGGGTCTCTTCGCTAACAACACACAATAGGGGAGGAGTCTGAATACTGGGGGACCTACCTCTAGGGACCCGATCATGAAATCAGTGGTGCCGAATCCGCTATAAGAAAGGGGCGGCAGTGTGTATCCGCAACCACCACTCCATCCACTTCTACAGGACTGCCTTATACGGCGCTATAGTCAGCAGCCACAGTAAATGGAGCGGTGGTCATGCCCGCCATTCTCATATGGGACCCGAGCACCTCCATTTTCATGATCATGGGGCTCATAGGGGTCAGACACTGCGGATAGGAGATACGGCCTAAAACAATGTATCAGTGGAGGGCCCTGAGGCCTAAAACAATGTATCAATTTTGGCCGGAGCAACAAAGCATTGTGAATAGACACAATCTGCCCGTGAAAGGGTTAACCGAGAGAAGCTTGAACAATCAAGTGTTTTTATGTCATCTGCTATATCATTATATTTCTCTTTATCGCTCTCTCCTTTCACATGGTAGGAAAATAATGATTTATTTCTGATAATGTGCAGCTACCATGAACCCCATTGTTTTTCCGACCATTCCAAAGAGTCTCAGGATCTCATTATTCTGCCGCACGTATCAATATTAAACCTTTCTCTAAACAGGCGGCTAAATGAGCTATTATTATGGCAGCGTGTGAAATAGTATACCTTTCTTACTTCATTTATCAGTAACTAGGTATAGGCAATTGCACTGGGTATTGATCATAGCAGCCATGGCGGGAGCAGAGTACCTTTGTTCAAGGTCACCGCAGGGTCGAGTTATGATCAATATGAATTGAGCCGTCTGCAAATAAATTTAAGTAGCTGACATAATTGTAAGAGGTTCATTTTTAAATTAAGGTGGACCGAAGTGTGAAGTGCGAGTCCTCGTTCTCCGTGTCAAGGATTATTAGCACGTGGCCTGCAAACATTATCTATGCAAAAAGATGCTGAGCGGATCACATATAGAGCTATAACAATAATATTCTATACACTTTATGTATATTTATAGGGGGCCGCAGACCACGAGATTTCCCTCTGACCGAATGGATTTAATGCATCAGGATATTTGACAAGAAACTGCAAAATCACCCGAGCAGAAACCAGTGCTGTTCTTGTGTATTGTAGATGCCGAGAGAAAATAGTCATATCTGTGGGAAGATTGTACAGTGATGTGTAGATGATCACGCCTCGCTATATGTTCATGTGTCTGCATCAGGGATGCTCAACCTGTGGCCCTCCAGATGTTGTAAAACTAAAACTCCCAGCATAGCTGAAGGCTGGCCAGACATGCTGAGAGTTGTAGTTTTTCAACAGCTGGAGAGCCACAGGTTGGGCATCCCTGGTATATATATTTATTTGTCTGTCTATTCATATCTATCTATCTATCTATCTATCTATCTATCTATCTCTCTCTATAGACCATCTATCTCATATCTATCGATCTTTCGATCTATCATGTCTTTCTGTGTGTGTATGTATCCATCTATCAATCTATCTCTATTAACAATCTATCTTATATTTATCTATCTATCTTGCGATATATCTATCTATCTATCTATCTATCTACCTACCTACCTGTCGGTTTATCTCTATTGATTATCTATCTATCTATCTATCTATCTATATATATATCTATAACAAACAAAAACAAGCAGCACTCCAGTAAAAAGGGAAATAAAAAATGAAATGAAAAAAGTTACATGGATGCCCCAGTGTCATCGGATAATGGATCAGCCGCTACATGTCCTACAGGTTCTGAGGATTGTCCCATTCATGTGCTGCGCTCCGGAACGTCATGCAAACAGGACACGGCAAAACAGACCAAGAACCCACAGAGAACTTTATTACAAGTGTAATAAAAGCACATGAGAGTAAGCAGGATAGGCAATAGTGGTAGCACTACAACAGAACCAAGTGCACCGGCAGACCAAAGGCAAAACCCAGAGCGCGGAGAGCCAGTGAGCCCTGTTCTTCACAGAGCCCCTGGTGGTGGGGATGAACTGGGCGGAGGACTCACTGGTCGCACCTCCAGGAAGGTCCCTGTACACTTGGCCCCTACCTGCAGAGAACCAGGCTGGTGAAACCACCAGCGGAAAGACAACAAAACTGGAACCCAAGCAAACCCAGGACATGGAACAGACAAGACGAACGGGAACCAGCACAGAAGCAGATGCCTGGACCCCAAGCGGAATGGAAGCATGGCGGTCTAAGGCAGAGCTGCACACAGACTAGAGATCCTCCCTCCAGAGAACCCAGGGGCACTCTCACGAAGGCAGGACAAAGATGGCAAAGGAACAGACCAGAAAGGAACTACAGGCAGACAAGAACAGACGAGGATCAGAAGCAGTAGGAACTGCCAGGCAGGACAGGATACAATCAGAAGCAGTAGAGCACTGCCAGGGAGGAGATAGGACAAGATACAATCAGATGCAGTAGAGCACTGCCAGGCTATCAGATGCAGTAGTGCGCTGCCAGGATATCAGGTGCAGTAGAGCACTGCCAGGCTATCAGATTTAGTAGAGCACCGCCAGGCTATTAGATTTAGTAGAGCGCTGCCAGGCTATCATATGCAGTAAAGTGCTGCCAGGCTATCAGATGCAGTAGAGCACTGCCAGGCTATCATATGCAGTAGAGCACTGCCAGGCTATCATATGCAGTAGAGCACTGGCAGGCTATCAGAAGCAGTAGAGCACTGCCAGGCTTTTAGATGCAGCAGAGCACTGCCAGGCTATCAGATGCAGTAGAGCACTGCCAGGTTATCAGATGCAGTAGAGCACTGGCAGGCTATCAGAAGCAGTAGAGCACTGCCAGGCTATTAGATGCAGTAGAGCACTGCCAGGCTATCAGATGCAGTGGAGCACTGGCAGGCTATCAGAAGCAGTAGAGCACTGCCAGGCTATTAGATGCAGCAGAGCACTGCCAGTCTATCAGATGCAGTAGAGCACTGCCAGGCTATCAGATGCAGTAAAGCACTGCCAGGCTATCAGAAGCAGTAAAGCACTGCCAGGCTATCAGAAGCAGTAGAGCACTGCCAGGCTATCAGATGCAGTAGAGCACTGCCAGTCTATCAGGTGCAGTAGAGCACTGCCAGGCTATCAGATGCAGTAAAGCAATGCCAGGCTATCAGAAGCAGTAGAGCACTGCCAGTCTTTCAGATGCAGTAGAGCACTGCCAGGCTATCAGATGCAGTAGAGCACTGCCAGGCTATCAGATGCAGTAAAGCACTGCCATGCTAAGAAGAAGGACATAACCTCAAACACATCACAGAACAGGTACCAACAACATCAGATAAAGCAGCAACAAAGCTTTTCCAGGTGACACCACAAACAAGGGCAGAAATGAAGAACCCCCTTGGTCAGCAGCGAGGGGCATACAGGCACTGGACAGAAGATAGATGGACCCCAAGCCCCACAGCTCACGGGTAGATATAGCTGCATAATGAGGGCACCTGATAAGCCACACCCAGGAACGGACTAGGGGAAGTTAACCCCATCAGAACCAAACAGGGAGGGGAGCCTGCATGAATAGGGACGTGAACACACAGGCTGCAGTACTGGATGTTGCCCCTGGCAACCAGCATACACGGAGTCCACCGCAACCAGTACGCCAGAGCACAAACAACCCGTGACACAACAGACATGCATCCATACTAAGGCCATGTTCACACCCAAGGCCGCAGCCAACACGCATCAAAGAACCAGCATGCATGGGGAACCCACAGCCAGTGAACAAAGCATATGCAGCCGGCTTGCAAGGCACCAGAGACATGAGCCGCAGAGATGCAGACATGGGAATCCACAAACACAGGCCACAGTTCACACACTACACCGCAGCCAGCATGCAGTCCCAAGCAACCAGCATACAAAGATGTCAGCCTGCACGGCCAAAACTGTCACAGTGAACCGCACCGTGACACGCATTCAATGTGACACCATAGTACGTCCTTAATCACACTGGTCAGACAGCAGCTGAGGTATGTACTGTCTAATATCTCAGTGATAAATGTATAGGTGACTTTATTTCTCCGAGGTTGTCAGCAGTGGTGGCTCCCTGCGATGCCTTCCACCTTAAGGAAATGAAATCATTGAACAGCAGTAGGTAAGATGGTCAATGCAATTAAATCTAAAACCTGAATGTATTGAACTTCTTAGCAATTATGCATGGGTCATCTCTGGACAATATGCCCGCCATCTGCTACATCTGTGCACTTCCCAATAATAGAGAGCTTGAATCGCCCTAGGCCACAGCACGCAGCCCTGTGCGGGTCACATGATGTGTCTTTCAGCCATATTTAGGTCACAGTTTTAGGGGTCATAGTGGAGAGAACAATAACAGTAACAATGTAACAAGCAATCGAATAAAGGTTTTACATTTTTATTGGGCAAGACAAAACCTAACGGAGATTAACAGAGGTTCGACGAATTACCTGTAGATATTTTACTTTATGTGGGTAAAGGTTCTTATTTCTCCTGTAGATAGATAAATAGATAGATAATAGATAGATAGATAGATAGATAGATAGATAGATAGATAATTAGATAGATAGATAGATAGATAGATAGGAGATAGATAGATAGATCTAAGATAGATAGATAGATAGATAGAGCTGAGAGATAGATAGATCTGAGAGAGAGAGATAGATAGATAGATAGATAGATAGATAGATAGATAGATAGATAGATAGATAGATAATTAGATTGAGATAGATAGATAGATAGATAGATCTGAGATAGATAAATAGATAGATAATAAAGAGATAGATAGATCTTAGATAGATAGATAGATAGATAGATAATAGATAGATAGATAGATCTGAGATAGATAGATAGATAGATACATAGATAATAGATAGATAGGTCTGAGATAGATAGATAGATAGATAGATAGATAGATAATAGAGAGACAGATAGATAGGAGATAGATAGATAGATAGATAGATAGATAGATAATAGATAGATAGATCTGAGATAGATAGATAGATAGATAGATAATAGAGAGACAGATAGATAGGAGATAGATAGATAGATAGATAGATAGATAGATAGATAGATAGATAGATAGATTATAGAGAGAGAGGGATATGAAAGAAAGAATCGTTTGATACAAGATAGATGATCAATTACACCAGTTTTAAAGATACATAAATATTAGAGAAACAGATTTAGATAGAAAGCTAGATATAAGATAGATATCGAAGAGATAATGAAATGGATAGATAATTGATAAATAGCTATTAGATAGATAGATAGATAGATAGATAGATAATTAGCAGTATATAACATTCGAGTTTTCATCTTGATTGTGTTAACAAAAAGAAGCTGTTGAATAACAATAACACCATAAACCCATAATCGCACATTAAAAAGGAATGAGTTACACTAAATCACGTTATAAAAAAAGCTTAGAATCTGCAAGTTATAAATGAAAGGCCAGTTAGATTTGGAAAATAAAAATGGCAACTAGCTCATTACTACAAAGCACCCGTCTCACTTCCAGGTTTCCTAAAATAAATCGTTCCTTTAGAAAAAGCGAAAAAATCATAATAATAAAACAGAATTTTAGGTTGGCAAATTGCAAGAGTTTAGAAATCTCTTTATTGTGGAGTGTTCATTAAAGTTTATTTGGTGAATGATCTATATGTGAGGCCACCAGGACCGGCCTCCTTTTGTAATGTATAATAACTAACATTTTAAAAATAAGAATTTTCTGCAGTAAAATACCCAAATTTCCAGACTCGATGTCTGCGAACAAATTCTGTTTTTGATAGCAGATGCCAGGGAAGCAATTTGTAATAAAGCAATCCTTCTCATTATTTGTTCATGCATCTGAGGCACAATTGCTTACTTATGTTCCTATATAAGGATGATAAAAGGGTGGGGAGGGGGGCATTGAAAAAACAAGAAGATCAAAAACTGAGGAAATATTACAGCAAGATCTTAAAGGGTAACCCTATAAAAGTCTGGCAATTGCAGCTCCTCTAAACCCGAGAATGAGCTGACCCTATTCCTTGACATTACACATTCCCACAAACGGATGTACTGCCGCCTACCAATAGATGCTACCTATTAGTCCTGGTGATCAAGTGGGCCGAGAAGCAGTGTCCTGTGGGTGTCTGGTGGTCTCCAGCTGTAATGGCCAAGATCAGAGGAACCTCTGATCCTGACCGTTTAACCCCTTAACCTCTGCATGACAAAGAGAGGACTAGTGCTATGACGGTTGAATACACCCATTCCTGTCACTGTACCCCGAAATCAGCTGAAGGAATGCGGCTATTAAATACAGTGTTGCTTCTTCTGCAGCTGCTGGAATTGGAAGCAAGTTTGATTCCAGAAGTTAACCTTGTCAGTGCTGTAATCACAATGACTGCAGAATTATCTATGAGGGGGGCACTTCTAACACCAAGTATTAGTCACCTGTCAGCAGATTTGTCACTATGACACTGGCTGACCTGTTACATGTGCGCCTAGCAGCTGAAGGCATCTGTGTTGATCCCATGTTCATATGTGCCCGCATTGCTGAGAAAAATAAAGTTTTCATATAAGCAAATGAACCTCTAGGAGCAACAGGCTCAGCTCTCTCTGCAATGGCAATGCCTCCATTGCTCCTAGAGGCACAATGCGGCCATATATGAACATAGGACCAACACAGATGCCTACAGCTGCCAAGTGCACATGCAAAAGGTCAGCCAGTTTAAGGTGGAGCCTTTTTTATTTTCTTCAGGAGTGGAGCCTCTGCCTTTTTCTCTGAAGGAGTGAAGCCTCCCTCCCCTCTGCTCCTCATGGGTGGAGCCACCCAGCCCAGTTATTTTTATGGATGGAGATTCCCTATCCTGTGTTCTTCATGGGTGGAGCCTCCAATTCCCTGTTCAACTCCAGGTCAAATTTTCATTATTATCTGGGACCATTACAGCTACATCCAATATTAGATGAGGCTCCATGGTTACTGAGACAGAAAGTGATGTCATCTGACTGATAGATAGGAAGATGTCATCCATGACCTAAAGGGGCGTCACACAGAAAAATGGCTGCAATGACACTGTGTGTTGTATTGTATTTGGTTGATAAGTCGCATGTTCTATTGCCAGTAATATTAGGCTTCAAAGGGAGTCTGTCAGCAGTTTTGACCTTGCTATACTGCTACCAGCACTAGACAGGGGCTGGGGAAGGCAACACAAACATACCTTTTATGGGGACATTCTCATCAGGACTAGCGTGAACATGAACTTTTACTCTGCCAGATTCTGCTCCTGCAAGTGAACTGGAGGCGCTGTCTGCTGTCTGCATTGAGTTGCTCCATAGCCGCTCCCCTCTACCGTAGTGGTCTCCTGGTTGGATGCTACAGTTGACATTCAGAGTGGAGGGGAGGGGCCGTGAAGCAGCTCAATACAGAGAGCACTCCATAGCTCCGCCTCCTGGGCCCTTGCAGGAGCAGAACCTGGCAGAATCAAACCTCATATTAGCATTATTCCTAAAAATAAAAGCTTCACAAAAGGTATGTGTGTCCTGCTCTCCCCAACTCCTACCTAATGCTGTCAGCAGTTTAAAGTGATAACAACTGCTGACAGACCCCTTTAAAGGAAGGTGCACTTTAAGAAGAGGGAAAAAACTGTCCCTTTAATTTGGTTCTACAGATGCCAGGCCTATAGATTTATTTCTGATTTTACCATAGTGGTAATGGCAAATCATACACATTTATCTTCCCCCGCGGCTGGAGCGCAGTACGAGATTAACACGTCTAACTTTCTAATTATACTGTAACAAAAACATATACAAGTGTAAAGTAAATGGATCAGAAATGATGTGCGGTGAGCGGTAAAACCCTATTACATTAACTTGCTCGTAACAAATGCGATATCTATTACCCAAATAGCACCTTGAAATTGTGTATAATACGACGCGATTCATTTTCCAAAATGGAGTCTGTCCCGGGAACGCGGTGCAATATTATAGATTGAAATGACATTAACTCATTATAAAACCCAGATGAATTTATAATATAATCAGTTAATTGTGATCTAAAAGCCGCATAGCAGAGCCAAAAGCGCCTGTGCAGTTCATGTGCGTGCACTCTCTACCTGCAACACAACATTAAGCAATATTAATTCTGCTAGGCCTCTGATTTATGAACTTATTAATTCCGTCTTGCTTGAGAGTGGCCATAAAATACCGACCTCTGCAGAATACCTATAATTTCAGATAATTAGCCGAAATTTTGCTTATGTTTTTCCTCTATTTTAATAACAATAAGTCTATGATCATTACCAGGCGATGTGTACGACGTTACGCTCCGGGCTCTTATATGCAAATGAAATTTAATGGCTACAGGTTATCCAGTTACAGAAGTAATTGCCAGACCATAGACCTATCAGAAAGGCGCTGAGCGGCTCCGTGACTAAGGTGGCTATAAACGCTTTATAAATTATAGATAAAGAGATAGGAATGCACGTTTTCTGCCTTCTAACACGAGTTAAAGGAATATTCCAGAAAAAAATAACTAATACAGTGTGCTATGGGGTGAAGGGTGGAGCATGACAAACTTCTGAGCCCATACTAGCATTATTTTATGGTGGGGGCCAGCCACAGCTTTTATATCTATCGCATATCTATCTATCTATCTATCTATCTATCTCATATCTATCTATCTCATATCTATCTATCTATCTATCTAATATCTATCTATCTATCTATTTATATACCCAGGGGAGTAGCGATAGGGGGCAGATGGACACGCGCCCCAGGCGTAGAGGTTGAGGGGTGGAACGCACCTGCCCGGCAGTTCTTTTCACCACGGGGTGGTTCGTTTCCATAGTGGAGCAGGGCGCCATCCGCTCCCTGCTTCTGTTCTGCTGAGCTCCGGAGCTCCCCCCTCAGGCTGCACATCATACTGCTGGCTGAAGGAGAAGCACTGAATCAGCCCCCTGCACAGCCAGCAGCGCTGATGTGTGTTGGAACGCGTCAGGTCAAGGAAGCAGTTTTTTTGTTCTTTTTTCTTTCATGGAGTTGGAGAGGGCAATGGGGGCCACAAAGAGGACTAACTACAGCGAGGGGGCACAAAAGTGGGCATAACTACAGTGAGGGGGCACAAAAGTGGGCATAACTACAGTGAGGGGGCACATTTGTGGGCATAACTACAGTGAGGCGGCACATATCTGGGCATAGCTACTGTGAAGGGGCACAAAGATGGGCATAACTAATGGGAAAGGGCCACAAGGTGGGCATAACTACTGCGAGGGGGGCACAATGTGAGCATTTCAGCTGTAAAGAAGGCACAATGTGGGCATTAGTTCTGTGTGGTAGCACTAAGGAGAAATGCCCTAGATTACCCTGCTATACATTGGGATGGCTCAGTCAGAGTAGCACAGCGCCCCTCGTAGGTGCAATGTGATTAGTCTTTCTTCGCTATCAGCACAGCGACCTTGTTCTGGATCCAACGGACATCACGTCAATGCCAGCGACACCTGGATTTCTATGTAACTGGGGTCAGTGATTGGCTGCAGGAGTAGACCAGTGAGTAGACATTATTTTCTTATTTTAACACTTTTACAATCTATCACCATTTTGTATTAACTTGGACAAAGCCTTTAAGTAGCATTAGGCTGCGTTCACATTAGATTATGCACCTTCCGTCAGAAGTATACATCCAGAGGCTCTCCTGACGGAAGGTTGCAAGGCATGTCCCTGTACTGGCGTACACTATGGTAGGATACACCACTAATAGGCTTGGCTCCAATTGCAAAGAAAACGTATATCACACAGTATACAGGTTCCTGTATATGTCAGCATGGAGTAGTGTAGGCTACTATGCTATTCCAAACCTCCGACCTATACTGGCTCGGAGCTTTAAGATACATTTCACGTATACGGTATATGCCGGGAGTTTTTTACAATGTATAAACCAAAGGAAGCCTCTTAACATGATGTGAACAGAGTCTAATACCTTTCATTGAGTCAAGTGTTTTTATGGTAGTCGAATATGTGCCAAAGCATGTCACAAATACTTGCTCTCAGTGCAGTAACATAAACTCATCTATAGGTGGCGGTAGATTATACAGGGTTTTTTATTTATTTCATTGTTTTTGCCCAGGTTTTGTCCTCATTGTAGATTGCTCGCCCAAGTTGTTCTTTGCACAGGATTTTATGATGGATTTCCCCCTTTAAATTCCATTACTGGAGAAGTTTCTCTTTCCGTTACAGTAAATAGCGGGTGACCACCGCCATCTATGTGCAATTTTATCTTGACCATTAACATCGAGACACATTAACATTTTCTGTTTGCTCAGTTTATCTCTCTAAAGACACAGAACATAATGGGTCTCCATGACATAATCTCTTACTTTTTAATTACTCCCATCATTGTCCTTCCCGAATCTCCTCCCTGATTTGCGCCTCTGCTGGTAAAATCTCACGTCCTGAATCTGCACCAGCTGCAATAAGAGAGACTCCATATACCTCTCCTCTCATGGGATCCATATGGTCATACAAAGCAATGTTCGAAGATGTACATTTTGTAATTAAACAAAATAAATTTTGGTAAAAACAAAATTGTACTGTGTATCACAAAGCAATAGCACCAGAGTAACCACCATGTGCAGCACAGACAGCAGCTAGACGGGCGGGGAGGGGCTCAGTAAGGTGCTGGGAGGTTGTCCAGGTATCAGCATAGGTCCAATTCTGATCCTGCCCCAAAAATGGAAGCTTTTTCTGCCAATGCAGCTTCATTAGCAGAGGAGCGGTGACCGTCTGTTTGCTTTGGAGCCCCATACACAGTAGGGTTCACTGAACTGTTGTGCTAGACGCACGTCTGGTAGCCCCCAGGTACATTTTGGCGGTGAGCTGCTCCCCTGTAGCGCGTTGGTCCGCCCTCAGACACCTTCGTAGCGGATGTTCACCCCTCACATGAATGGTGCGTGGTGCTCAGCAGTTTCTACGTTATTTATTCACAATGGTGCCATTTGTCCACTCACAATACAGTTTCACCACAGCAGCACGAGAACAGTTCACACTACGCATTTTCAGAAATACCGCCACCCTTGGCCCGAAAGCCACTAATCAGCCCTGTCTACAACTCTGATAAATCGCCCTTTTACCCATGACAGCAACAAGGGATATGTGTTCAGACAGCCTATCACACACCTTATATACCCACCGAGCCTGCTCAGCACACCTTACATACCCACGAGCCAGCTGTATATACCCACCGAGCCCGCTCAGCACACCTTATCTACCCACGAGCCAGCTGTATATACCCACCGAGCCCGCTCAGTACATCTTATATACCCACGAGCCAGCTGTATATACCCACCAAGCTCGGTCAGCAAAACCTTATATACCCACGAGCCAGCTGTATATACCCACCAAGCCCGCTCAGCACACCTTATATACCCACGAGCCAGCTGTATATACCCACCGAGCCCGCTCAGTACATCTTATATACCCACGAGCCAGCTGTATATACCCACCAAGCTCGCTCAGCAAAACCTTATATACCCACGAGCCAGCTGTATATACCCACCAAGCCCGCTCAGCACACCTTATATACCCACGAGCCAGCTGTATAAACCCACCGAGCCAGCTCAGCACACCTTATATACCCACCGAGCCCGCTCAGTACATCTTATATACCCACGAGCCAGCTGTATATACCCACCAAGCTCGCTCAGCAAAACCTTATATACCCACGAGCCAGCTGTATATACCCACCAAGCCCGCTCAGCACACCTTATATACCCACGAGCCAGCTGTATAAACCCACCGAGCCAGCTCAGCACACCTTATATACCCACGAGCCAGCTGTATATACCCACCGAGCGCGCTCAGTACACCTTGTATACCCACGAGCCAGCTGTATATACCCACCGAGCCAGCTCAGCACAACTTATATACCCACGAGCCAGCTGTATATACCCACCGAGCCAGCTCAGCACTCCTAACTTCCTTCATGAGATACACACTGCCGACCTCGAAAGTAGGAAGTGGTCAGAATAACGGGACTCGACTGTTTATATCACCAAATATTAACATGCACCTCCAAATAATCTGTCACAAAAATGCATTTTCTAAAAACCCAACTTTCAAAAAATTATATTCTGTGTCGCAAATCAATATGGAGCCAACAATTACTATGTATCACCATAGTAACAAAAATGCTTTTATGAAAACCCAACATTCACAAAATTATATTCAGTGTCACTAGAGCGCTAAGTGTTACTAGACATCTCCAGATAATCAGTGTCACAAAAATACAGTTTGCAAAAACCCAACTTTCACAAAACTATGTTGTGTCACAAAAGAGATGTCATAGGACACAAAATGTCACTCGAACCCTCCAAATTGAAATCTAGGTATCAAAAAGTAAATGCAAAAGTAAAAGACGGAATGTAAAAGCATAAAAAACCTCACAAAGTGATATTACAAACTTTTTCTCTGTGCCGGGAAACGGGAATCAGCAACAAAAATGCATTTTGTAAAAACTCTTCCTCCATATACCCTATTTTGTGTGGTGACTGTAGAGGACACAAATGTTACTGCGCCCCAGGCAATACTATTTTGCGTTGCACAAATTCCTTGAATTAAAATCTAACTTTCACAAAAAATATTAAAAAAGTGATTAATGACAGCAAATGTTACCGTGTGCCACCAAAAGGAAATCTGCGCCATGAAAACACGTGTCGTACAAATCCAACTGTAACAACCCTATATTCTGTGTCAAAAAGTGATACACAACGGCAACTTTTTGTAACTTGGGCCGACCCTAGTCAGAGTCCTGGGGATTTTGAAGACGTGTATAAGACGCGGGGCAGTAAAAGGAATGTGGATTACTTAACATCATCGTTCTACAAGGTGCTTTTCCAACTGGGGATCCAATAAAAAAAAAATGGAAATATAGATTTTCACATTATGTTGACTTGGAAATACAAGCAGAGCTCATAAAATAACACTTACATTAAAGGGCGCAGGGATAAACTGTCACAAAGTGGAAACTTGGCGGAGCTCCTCTTTAATGGAAGTCCGGCTAATAAGTTCTAATTGCCAACACACACAAAAAATGTCATTTCTCATTTAGGAGCAGAGGGCAGACTCAGTGTCGGTGACAAAGTGCGTCATATGGGTGATGGTCTGTGCGAAAATATGTTATTGACTCCACTGTCCTAGATGCTGGAATAAGGAGGAAAGGGACCTTCCAAACTGCATGACCTGTGTATAAATGAGGGGAACCTGTGCTCTTCCAGTAATGTAACGTATGTACACAGCGACTCCATCAGCAGAATAGTGAGTGCAGCTCTGGAGTATAATACAGGATGTTACCCAGGATAAGTAATGTAATGTACTACTAATCTGTAGAGTCAGCCTAGATAAAGGATATTAGATATATAAAATATATATAAAAAAAGAGAACAAAAACAAACAGCGCCACATGTGTGGTATCGTCTGTGTCAGTGTGCAATTATAGCCAAATAAATATGCGCTTACCAGATACTGTTGTGAACAAGCCACACCAGCTATGTAGGCTTCACTGGTTTTTTATCCTAACCAGTAAAAGGTAAAAGTAGATGCTGTGCTGCTGCCCCGGTTCCTTCCTGGCTCGATCACCGAGTATCAGGTTCGTTTGTAGATATTTGAAGCAAAAGAAGAGGGTAACAGAACTAATGTATTGAATACATCTATCATTCTCCTAAAGCCAGGATAGTGGTTCTGTTACCCTCTTATTTTGCTTCAAATATCTGGATAAAGGATATGTTATAGACCCCCCCCCCCCCAAAAAAAAAAATTAATCAATAAATAAAAAAGTATGTATTTGCATGTTTTATTGCATGTGGATATAAGGGTACTTTTACACTTGCGGCAGGACGGATCCGGCAGGCTATTCAGCCTGCCGCATCCGTCCTGCCTCTCCGTCGCCATTGACTATAATGGGGCAGGGGGCGGAGTTACGGCGCAGCACGGCCGGAGATCGCCGGACTAAAAGTCCTGCATGTCCGACTTTTAGTCCGGCGATCTATGGATGTGCACTTCTGTGCTGCGCTGTAGCTCCGCCCCCGCCCCATTATAGTCAATGGGGACGGAGCGGCAGCACGGCAGTGCACGGCCACTTGCGGCAGGCTGCCGGATCCGTCCTGCCGCAAGTGTAAAAGTACCCTAACCCAAATGTAATGGCGTACAAACCAAAGGGGCTTTTACAGAAAGGGTGCTCAGCCTAGACTGGTCCCACCCTACACTAGGTGGCCAACATCATGGGGATGGGGAATTGGCCCAAAACATGTCCTCTGTCCTGGGTGTCAATATCTGCCACCCTTTTAATCTCTCCTACAGGGCAGCCCTCTGGGTGATCCACACCACTGCCATACTGTTTGGCTGAATGAGGAAAACAATTCCCTGTGGACGGTGCAGTTAATCTACAGGTAATGTACACAAGCAATAGATTTGGCTTTAAAAAAATTAATAAAGAGCCTGGGTAATGTAGCATGAAAGATACCCAGCGCTATCCCACGTCTGCCGCGTGAGACTGAAGCAGGGCGCGTTATGTAAAAATGTAAAAAAAAAATCACATTAGAAAAAAAAAAAAAAAAACACGTTTCATGAGAAATAAAAGTCACCAAACATACTTTATGAATTTCATGGGGAATATTTCCTGTGATATTGAGCAGTTATCTAAAGTCAGTATTTTTATGGTGTCTTAATAGCAGATTCAGTGTCAAATTGCCCTTTTCTCAGCAGGGATTGCTAAGCCCATCTATATTATACTTCCAGAGCACTCAGGAGCTGGAGTTGGGAGATAGAACATTTTCTTTGAAGTCAGAATTTTGTCTACACACTGGAATGAAATCAAGTTCCAGTCGACTCTGTAGTTGCACGCCGCTGTCACTCAGGGACCTGGACGGAAAGAAATATTGCCTGATATCGCTAATTAGGACGGTGCCCTATCCACCAGATTTTGTAAGACATGATTTTAATCTTTTTTTTTCCTTCCACTCACTTCTCCGCAGTACAGTCTTCCATAACCTATTAACATTGAAACTGACTACTGGATAAACACGGAGAAATTACATTCGCACTAAATGCTAGAAGGACAATTTACATTTTTTTTCGCTGCTCAGCGGGGGCTTATTATATGGGCGCAGTGTCAGGCGTTAGCCAAAGTCTACTCGGATCATTTTTTTTGTAGAAAGATGATAAACAGATTATGAAGCAGATAAACAATAGCGGATTTGGCAATTATGGGGCCCCCATCTAAGTTATGTCTGGGGGCCCCCATAGCAACGTGGTGCAGACCCAATAACTTCAATAGGTCGGCGATCTGCATGTTAAGAAGTGTGCTTCCAGGTCCTTGTGACCGTGTTGCAAAAAATAGGACAGGTCCCATCTTTGGCTGAAACATGAGGACCGCCATATAGACACGGTTGTGCAGATGCAGCCTTAGTCTTTTTTTTTTTAACCACTAGTAGCTCCAAGGGGGCCCTCTGATTTTTGGGGCCCCGAGCATTTGGTGGTAATATCCACCACGGCAGATACTGCATCAAAAAATGATCCAGATGGGGTCGAAATGACTGTATGACCAAGGGAAGACATTGCTGTATGGGTCTTTTGACCCTGTACAGGGCATAGTGTTGACCTGTTGGGGTTGCTGTATGGTGCTCTCTCATATTATGATGGTACTGCTGTATGGAGACTATATGTATGTAGTTTGTGTACCTCAGGGGCCGGTGTCATACCAGGAACACTTGTGCATATGCCAGAGCCTACTGGGTTTGTATAATTCCCAACATATGCTGGGGCATTGATGCCCTGCCTCTGGATCACTCAGCCCCACTCCCAGGAGCACCCCGAAGCGCCCAGGAAACTCCCATAAACTGCCCACTTTAGGGTACATTTTCACAAGCCCTGCCCCGTCCCCATAAGTCCTACCCCTTTTCCAGGACTGTTTGCAACTATGGGTTTGGGTTACATATTAGTTGGGATAAAGATAATCTATACCTGTGAAGCCAAGCATGGAGCAAGCAGATGCTCACAGTGACTCCACATACACCTGGTGCTGGCCTGCTGCACGTGCCATATCTCTGCTGTGTATGTGTGGTATACGTATTTTGCTTGTGTGTTGCAGGGCTGGCATCGGCACTGGACAAATCTGGGCATGTGCCAGCGCCTACTGGGGATGAAGGCCCAGGTCAATCTGGGTAAACATGCTTTATGCATATCGAGCCAAGCACGGAGTATTCAGGGGGCCCACATGCACACAGCCTTGAAGGGCAAGCTCCGCTGAATGTAATGATACCTTTCACTCTGCTGCTTCATTCTGGAGAAAAAGCACTTTTAATACATATGCAAATGAGCAGTCAAGTGCACCAAGCACCTACCGAAACCACTCTGTGCACCCTTGCTCCTATCCCTCCTCTTCACGGCCAGGTGAGATGACTATGCAGAAAAATGGCCCTGACAATCAAGGAGGAGAAGGAAGGCCTGGCAGAGAAAGCAGAAGCAGCAAGGGTGCAGAGAGTGGCTTGGGCCCACCTTTGCTGCTCTTAAAGGGGTTGTGCATCTTTAGGAGGGGTTTTGGCAAACCTGCATAGACAAGTAAACTTACCTGCTTCCCAGCGTTGGCTCCTATCCCCTTCTCTTCTTGCCCACAGCTTCTGTTCGGCTCCCAGGATGTAAACTTCCATTTTGACACTGCTGCAGCCAATCACTGGATGCAGTGGTGATCTAGTCCCTTTGCATCACGTAACCATATGACATAACGCAAGGGGAGCAGCGTCACAAAAGAAGTTTACATCCTGGGAGCCAAGAGGAGAAGCTGAGATCGGGAAGAGAAGGAGCCAGCACCGGAAAGTAGGTAAGCAGGCTTCTCTTTGGAGTTCTGCCGAATATTGGAGCATCTGATCGCTAAGGTATCAGCTGAGCTAGCTTTGAAAAGCATTATGCATTTCTTGGGGACACTCCCTTTAAAGGTGTTGCTCATCTCAGGGCATATAGCTGGGACCTGCACCTATATCGAGAACAGAGCCCCAAAAGTGGTGAAGGGCGCAGCCGCACTCCATTCATTTTCTACAGGGCCGCAGAGAATAGATGAGCACTGGAGCAGTGGCCGGTCATGCGCGGTGCGCTCCCATTCACTTCTATGGGGAGAGCCCTTGGTGGTAGCCGGACCAGAGTCCTCCAGCCACCACTTTCGGGGCTCCGTTCACGCTATAGGTGCAAGTCTCAGCGGTGAGACCCGCACCTATAAGACAATGGGGGCATATCCCAGCGATATGCCCTCATTGTCTGTGATGAGGCAATACCTACGAGTGGTAAGGTAAAGTTCAGTGGATCTGTACCATGTGTAAGTGCTGACGCCCGGTCAAGAATATGTCTGCGTTCTGTAAACACCCACGTGTGCCACCCTCACCCTCTGCAAAGATGTGAGATCCTTCCCCCCCTGAGCCATGTAAAACGGGCATCTTTTTCCCATCCCATCGGACCATCGGCGGTACAAGCGCCGAGATGGGAGTGAGTGGCATTTCAGACACAGTCCCTTAAATTAAGTCATTGACCTGCAATTGTGATTAATACAAAACAAGGTGCCCCCATCCTCACCAGTAATGAATATTCTTCAAACAGCGAGGGAGCCCGGGCCGCTGTTTGATGCCGATGACATTGAAAATTTAAAGAGAAAATTCCATCATTTTTCATTTGTATGCAAATGTTTCTGTTCCAGAAATTAACCCCTGATCCTCAATGTCAGTTTTCATCTGAAGGAATTCTCCTCGTCCTGTCTGCAGCACTTTTGTGTTACCAGCCCGGGTGTCAATAGGGTTTCCCCTGCACACAAAAAAAACTAAAACAAAAAAAAAGTAAAATAAAAGAAGAAGGGGTGAGGTGGGGGGCGCAAAAATAAAAGGAGGCACTGAAACAGGAGTATATTGTAAAATGCAGGTCCCACAAGCACCACACTGAGTCCTCCTTCACCCGGGCTATTGAAATGTTAAGCGCGGTTTTTACCTCCTTAAGCAGAACGGTGGCCACTAATCACTTGGGCGAGTTTTAAGGTGAACCCCGGGACAATATACAAATCCTGTTTAGGCTTTCACCTAAATCTTCCCACTCATAGAAAGTCTTCTTTTTCATCAGTCACCTTAGACAAATGCTGCTATCTCCGTGTGAAGGGGAAGGAGGGGATAGTAGGGGGGAGATAGAGGGGGTTTTGTACTGATGTAAATTGAATTATGCTAATTCTCCGGGTTGTAAAGAGTCTGCATTGTATAGAGCCGCACAATGGGCCCACTAAATGCAGCACAGGTGTCCTGAGCACCGAGGGCCTGAATGGATTCCCTCAATGGATAGAGATGATGGCTTTTTAAACACCTGAACTAATAGGCAAGAGGGGTACGGGACATGGAAAAGGGGGGTAGTAGAACAAAACGCTCAGGTTTTGAGGTTACGTGACCTTTAGGCGTTACAGAGAACACGGTTAGTTGAAAAAGACCTGTCTCCTCTCCTGACACGTCTGTTTTAGCAATTACTTGCATCTTCCATGTGCAGCAAGCCCCAGAGGACAGTGGTTGAGGATGGGAGTGGTAGTGGCCCTGAAGTGTGGTGTCACGTTGTACTCCTTGAGGCTGTCGCTCCCTGCGGATCAGTGCTGTGGAAATGTAGTGCTGAAGGATGAGGCCAGAGTAAAACATAACAAAGGCGGTCATCTATTAATCTGAAATACGCCTAAACAATCTGCGACTTCTCCCTGATCATGCCAGGTATAAAATTGTGGTCATGGCATGGTGGGGACATACCGGCAGCCCCATATTATTTACCATTTTCTAGGCCTAAAACAGGTGTAGAAAAAAGGTCTAAATGTAAGAGAGCTCAGAAGCGGTCCTACATTTATAATCGGCGGTGAATATGCTGAAGTTAAGGAGAGGCCGGCACCTCTTCATAACGTCGGCGGAACCACCGCCAGTTTAGGGCTTTACTAAGACCGGTATCTAAAACGCCGGTCTTAATAAATGTGCCCCAAAGTCTTTTTACTAAGTGCAACATAGAACTTTTTCAGTAGCAGATGACTAAGTGCAAATCTTCTCTGGCACCAGTAAGGATTATGGAGGCAGATTGGTTGGTGGCAGTTCAGCACTTAACGGGTACTGCTCTAGTAACGTTCTAGGTGATGGGTGTCTTTGCTGTAGTCCCTCACCTAACAGCAGTGTGTTTAATGCTGGTTGTAGCAGTTCACTCTGCTGTCTAGTGTCTCAAGACTTCACTTGAGGCTGAAGAATAAATGATCACTCTGGAGAATTGGTAACAGGAGTAGGAGCTCTGACTTGTGCTTCCTCTCCACACATGAACTCTACCCTTCTGGCTGGAAGTAGAACCAGCCCACTCCTACCAAGAGTTACCTACAGGGTGGTTATCCCTGTTCCTTGCCAACCTTTTGCCAACCACTCCTTCCATATCCATTCTGGAGGCACAGGTCCATTGTTCCATGGAGAAAGGTGCAACAATTTTGCAGGGTACTGGCTGCTACAACGTCTCCTTGTGGAGAGCGCCTAGTAGGTGTAAGGAGTCTTATAGGCCATGCGAAAAAAGTATGCAAATCAGGTAATAGCCTATAAGACTCCTTATGCCTACTAGATGCTCTCCATAATGAGAAGTAGTACCCTCTGGATCCTAACCTAGGCCTTTCACTCAGTTAATCCAGATCTCTCTGCTCTGAACTGATGAGGAGCAATCACCCAGAAACAGCTGTCTGCAGGTGAAGCACTGTCTTGGCTGTAATCCTAAATTATGTCTCAAGACCTGTTTAAAAGGTTGGACATTTACTTACAGGAGATCTACCTTCCATCTGGTGGCATTAGAGGCTCAGCTTTATTTTCTTTTTTGGGGGAAAATAGAGTTAATTTGCATAATTCTTGTTGGGACATTGATGGTGAAGAAGAGATGTGTGCATCTGATAAGAAATCTAAAGCTTCATCTCCCCCCATGAACCCCTGCAAAAAGGAAGGGAGGAGGCAAGCCGCCCATTACTGGTCCTGGAATGACCATCCACAGATGGGTACCATAGATGTGACATGACCGCTCATTTAGGTAAATAATTAATTAGCCCTGTCACTGCCCGCATGATCCTCAGCTTCAACCAAAAGACAAATTCTTGACCTTGACAGTGCTCGGTTGACGATGTAAGAGTTAGGCCCTATTCACACGTCCGCAATGTCGTCTGCAATTCTGCGGAATACATGCGGACCCATTGACTGTGAATGGGGCACGGAACGATGCGGAGAGCACACACGGTGCTCTCCGCATCAGTTTTTGCGGAGTGCGCCGCCGATCTTACGGCCGCAGCTCCGCAAAAAAGTAGAGCATGTCCTATTCTTGCCTGCAATTGCGGACAAGAATAGACATTTCTATGGGGCTGCCGGCTGGGTGTGTTTATGGATCCGCAATTTGTGGATCCATAAACACAACGGACGTGTGAATAAGGCCTTAGCCTTCAGTTCCTGCTCCTGCTGTGGTCCACAATGGATCCAAAAAACTCATGGGCCCGTTGCCCAAATCGCCAACTGATCTTCAGCGTATTCTTTTCCAACCTCGACACCTGACTTTTTGGCCGAGGCCCTCGAAGTCCTTGTTCCTGGCTGCGCGGTGCGCTCTGGCTGTTGTGGCAGCTGTTAGATTGACGACTTTGGTGTTTGGTCAGATTTTCTGTTTGGACAACTTACTCATGTAAATGTCATGCGGCCTGAGTCACACTTGTTTTTTTTCGGGGGGGAGAAATGTGAGATTTGAAATTATTAGGAGATTTTGAGAATGGTTTCTTTTAATGCGGAACTGTGAAATACATGGCTGAAGTCGCTTAGGCGCTTGGAGTCTGGAATTAGACTCTCATACACTTTTCATGAACCGGGTGAGGAACATATATCACCAGTGGCAGCTTAGTGACTTATGTAATGTGATATCATGGCGGCTCTTGCCAGGATCTGCCGCCGTGCCTGTGGGGTCCGTACAGCCTTTAGGTGGCGTAATTAGGAAATAAAACATGGTAGCCATTGAAAGGGTTAAAGCTCGTATCATGAAAAATTTAGCAATTTTTTAAGATATTTACACTTCATTTTCTCACTAGAGACCTTGGCTTTCTGTCAGTGAATGGAAACATTCTTGTTCATAGGCAAAGGCAAAAAACTATATAGATATCATACATCTCGCAGCTGAGGGTTTATAATAATGCATCGATGTATATAACTCTCTGAGAGCTGAAACCACTAAGGAGTTTTGCAATTTTCAGATACATTTCTATTTCATTTTCAAAATCTCTGCTTGCTGTTGACGAATAGAAGGCTGAAAACTATTTAGAGTTCACGCTTCTCGCAGCTGAGAACTTATAACAATGTATCAGTGTATATAACTGAGAGCTGAAGTAGCTAAGTTTTGCAATTTTTAGATACATTTCTGTTTCATTTTCAAGATCTCTGCTTGCTGTTGGCGAATGGAAGGCTGAAAACTATTTAGAGTTCACGCTTCTCGCAGCTGAGGGTTTATAACAATGTATCAGTGTATATAACTCTAATGCTGAAGTAGCTAAGGAGTTTACCAATTTTCAGATATATTTCTGTTTTATTTTCAAGATCTCTGCTGGCTGTTGGTGAATGGAAGACTCTATTTACAGTGCATGCTTCTCGCAGCGGAGGGTTTATAACAATGTATCAGTGTAGCAGTTTTGCAGCTTTCAAATACATTTATGATTCATGTTCTCAACCTTTTTAAAAAATCTGCTTGCAATTGGTGAATGGAAACTTCCTTGTTTACACTTGTTAAAACTCTACAGATCTCATACTTTTTTCACAGCTGAGGGTTTGTAACAATGTATCAGTGTAGGCATTCTTCGACAGCTAAAACAGGGGGATAGTTTCCCGTGCTGCAGATTCGCACGGTTGGTTCCCGCACGGGGACTCGTGGATTTGAAATCCGTAGTGGAATATTTTTCTAAATATGAGCTAAGTTATGGATTCCCATAGTGTGAGAATTGGAATACAGGCAGGGGGCATGCAAATCTTGACACGGAATCCACAAAAAATGTAAACGTGGGAACGATCTATGTTTTTTCCTATATTAGTTTAATGAATACAAATTCCCAGTCAGCGTCAAAGCCTGCAGAATTATGAATGCAGCTCTGGACTTTAGTGCAGGCTGTAAATTCTCTTCATTACTTGCCAGACACAGCGCCATACATTTGGTTGTGGCTATGCCTGGTACTGCATTCAGGTGGAGTGAGCTGCAGTACCAGGAATAGGCACAACCCAATGCATGGCGCTGTGTCTGGCAACCATGATGGGGAGCGTAAATGCTTCATTCAGCGGATTGATGGGAGTTCCAGGAGTCAGTCCCACAATCATATAGTGATAGCGTATTCCAAGGATAGGTCATCATTATTACTGCCCTAAAAGGACACTTAAAGTCACGTTAGAAGTATTGGCAATTATAGTAAAATATTTTTGCCAGTTTTTTTAATTATAAATCCAAATCTTATGAGAATTGCGACAATTAGTACCAACCTGCACCCTGCCACCATCCAGAGTCTCAGAATCTTGAAAGAGTCTTTTCGCTGAAACAGCGCCACTTTTATCCAAAGGCTGTGTCTGGTATTGCAGGTCAACCCCATTCAAGTGAATGGGACTAAGCTGCAATACCAAACAAAACCTACAAACAAGAGCGGCGCTGTTTCTAGAAAAAACCCTATGGGTAATTGCTTCCGAAACCCAGCCCATGCAATGTACACGTCTTGTTAACATTTTCATTTCCAGATCACTCAGCAGGGTCAGGGAGCGCTGCAGTTTTTTTTTTAATACATTCTAGAATTATTTGATTAATTTTCGGTATACACACACTCTGCACTATGTATATATTTAATACATCCGATGACAGAGCTGTGATATGAGGACAGAAGGGATGCGCCGGCGAACATATGGCTGCAGAGGATTTTTACACGTTTGCTTTATCACAGATTGAAAGCAGAGATCTCTCCTGAAGAATATTACAAGTTGTCTCACAAGCCACGAGAAAATTGACATTCCCTGGAAATGGAAAATAGAGGAGAAAAAAAAATGGATATGGAAGGTGTCGGCACCGAGGACAATCGCTTTCTACGAGATTACGCTGGGTTGTAGTTGCTCGGCCCTTGGCACGACATCTGCCTGATATTATCTGTGCCCTCGCGTGTCTGCTCTCAAAGTCTCGCAAATTCCAGATGAGTATTCAAAAAAATAAGGAAATCCGCTGAACTCAATGCAAACACTTTTCTGTTAAAACTTGGTGAGAAGCGGCTTCCTCTGGTGTCAGTGAAGCATAGGTACCCTGCATTCAGGAATATTATCCCGACTTAGGGCTCATGCACACGAATGTGTGTGGTCCGTATTGCAGCCGGCAAACAGCGAGCCCACAAGACACAGGCACCATCCATGTGCGCTCCGTATCACAGATGCGGACCCAATCAGTTGAATGGCTAGTCAATCGGGAAGATACAGAGCGGTGCAGAGGCACGGAGCGGAAGCCCATGGAAGCACTACGGAACATGTTCTATTTTTTTGCAGTGCAGACTGAATCTTGCGGATTGTGGACCCATTCGCGTGAATGGGTCCACAAATGGCGGACACACGGCTGGTGCATTGTGGACCGCTATTTGTGGTCCACAGCACAGGCACAAGCTACGCACGTTCTTGTGCATGAGCCTTTAAAGGGATATTCCATCTTGGTATGCAATTTTCTCTGCACAAGCTGCTCCCTGGGTTGATGTCAACTGTATATTGCAATGTGTAGATAGATAGATAATGTAGATAGACAGATGTATGGGCGGATAGATAGATAGATAGATAGATAGATAGATAGATGTACGGGCGGATGGATAGATAGATAGAGACAATAAATGACGGTAGATAGATAGATTGATAGATAGATAGATAGATAGATAGATAGATAGATAGATAGCCTTTCTTGCCTATTGGGGTCTGAAAACTGCGGATCTGCAAAATACAGATGCTGTACGCATTTCTTATTTTTTTTGCAGGATGGATGTGTGGTTGGCATTTTGTGAAAATATTCTATCTTTTGACGGATGCAGAAAGCACATGTCCTATTCTTGGCAGCAAAAGGCGGACCACAGGTCCATTGAAGTCAAATAGGTTCGCAAAAAATGTGGATGCAACAGAGATGGTATCAGAATTTTTCCACTCAGGTCAGGAATCGAAGGGTCAAATACGCCAATCAGGCAGAAGTCGATACACGTGTAGATAAAGTGTAGAACAGCATACTTTTTCAGGGAACTAGAGAACCTATTGCTCAGGCACCCTCCCACAGGGCCAAGTGATTTAAGTATCCCAAGGTGGCCAGTCATTGGCTGGGGAAGATTAGGCTACGAGGAGGTATATGAAGCAGCACTACTCTGGAGTGTCCGAGCTGCCAGAGCCCAGGAGCAATGGAGCAGAGGCGGTGTCCACTGGAAGGAGTGGAGCAATGGTGGACATGTACCGCCGCCATAAAAATCATTATCTCTTTTAGTGTGCTATTAATAAATTCTCTGACAAAAAAACCCCAAAAAACTAAAGATATACAATTGTAGTGCACGCATAGGGCCAGAGGGCTGCTCTGGCCCCATTGACTATAATGGGGGCGGGCCGGAGTTCCGGCGTGAGCACCGCAAACATGCTGAGAGGCGGCCGGAATAAAACTACGACATGTCGTAGTTTTATTCCGGCCGCCTCTCTGCATGTTTGCCATGCTGCTGCCGGAACTCCGGCCCGCCCCCATTATAGTCAATTGGGCCAGAGCGAACCTCTGGCCCCATGCGTGCACTAGCGGCAGCACGGATCCGGTAGGCTGTTCACCCGCCGGAACAGCCTGCCGCAGCTCCTTACCGCTAGTGTGTAGCCTAAGTCATACTTTTCCTATGCAGTGCCAGCTGCTGGTGAAATGTGGTACTACAAGGTGGCCTTTAAAATGAATGGCTATCCATGTAATACATGGACAGTCTGAGTCCCCCAGAGTGAGACTGGTTATCTGGCTAATAGTGGGGGTCCCAAGAAGGAACCCCCCCCCCCACCATGACTTCATAAGTGCCAGATCAGGCATATGGACAGGGGTGTAAGGTCCGTCACTGAGCTGCTATAATCTGATCTTGCAGATGAGTTATGTCTCATGTCCCAGAGAATTAACTAAAACCATTATTTTCTCCAGACGTGTTTTCACTAAGTAAAAATCCGATCCGCGCTTGTTTATCTGTGATGAATTGAGCTGACGGAGATTCCCGGCACTGAAATCATTTGTAACTATCAGGAAGCTAATGATTATTTCCCGTAAATGCACCTTTTAGACCAATATTACAGTATTTATTTACATGGGGCGTTTATCAGGGGAAGATGGATTGAATGTGGAGATAATGTCGTATGAAGGCGCAGTGACCTCCCGTGCGACTTTATCAATGCCCTCTGGGCTATTGTAAAGCGGGGGAACGAGTGCAGCCCGCAAAGCTTTTTAGTGAGGACAAGATTTATGACCGGACATAAAGGAACAGCGTCGGCCTTATTTCTTAACGTTTACAATGGCAGAAATAAATGTTTTCTGTGCCACCACCGGAGGAACGGGTCATAAATGTCTTTAATTAACGATGCCGCAGTTCATATTTGGGTTCCTTCACCACGCGGCGCGGATGTGATATAAAAGCAGCGATCATTTTAAGAACTGGCTTAAAGGCGTATCAAAACTGGCTTAAAGAACGTTTAATCGCCATTAGGACAGTGCCCATGGAAGAGACGTTGATAGGGTATCAAAAGATTCAGGGCCCAAATCCCATGTGCCAAATTCTCGACATAACTGCCCCATGCACACGCCTTAGCAAAAAAGACATATTTTACTTGCTGCATAGGTAATATCCTGGAGTGGTATTACCATTTCTGCACTGCACTACTAACTCTAATGGTTAACTTACATGCCATCTGTGTATTTATTTCCAGGTCCTTCACATTATGCATTGAGAATATTGTTATGAAACCGTTATGTTCATGTTGTGTGTCTGGTTCACCAGCAGGTGGCAGCGTGTATGGCAGAGCTATCCTTAGGTAGCATGGAACTTGCCATTCCATTCTCCCCCCTTTTGGGCAGAAGTGGGGTAGACCTTTTTACTACCCAAGGGAAGAGTTGCAGTTCTAGATTATTCCAGTTTAGACTCGATAGTGGAGCTGAAAAGGCATGAAAGATATGGCAGCGAGGGGAAAGTTCCACCTCCTGCAGCAGCATTCTCAATAGGGAAGTAGCTCATAGAGCACCCTGACTCCTTGCAGATTTACCAACAGAGGGGGTCAAAAGCCAAAGGCACCCTAATCCAGGGATACCAGAACCGACCGAAAGTCCAGTAACCAGATCAAAGCTGAGTTTAGAACAAAAAGAGAGAAAGTAGAGTTAACAAAATTTTCTGCCAGTTTATGCCAAAGCCGCGCCGCACCACACCACTCGGCATTCCTATAGACCTGTGACACGATCGGCCCTGGCGGTGGCACATAGACACTAGAAAGATACAGGACACTACAGCACCACATACCTCTGACATCCAGAGCCTCACAGGAGACGTCTCCCCTGATGTAGACATTCTTTTTCCTCTCCTCCATTCAGCTCATGATGACTTCTTCCAGCCGTCTCATCTCTGCAGAGTTTACCACACAGACATCTTGGGTTCCTTACTTCCTCATCATCCTCTTGCTGCTAACCCCAATTCCATCAAATACTATAATTCAGAAATTATACTGCCATACAGATAGACCCCATAGTAAAGTCCCACCAATAGCCTGCCGTCCTCAGCTCACTGCGCCTGAGCCGAATACACAAGCGGACGGCAAAGGCGTGGGATTTTGGCCGGAGGCAGGAGAGCTGCTTCTGCAGTTTACAGAAACACCCCACATGTGGTCGTAAACTTATGTAAGGGCACACAGCCGGGCGCAGAAGGAAAGGAGCGCCATATGGTTTTTTGAATGCTGGACTGGTTTTTAGACACCATGTCCCATTTGCAGCTTCCCTGATGCACCCCTACAGTAGAAACTCCCAAAAAGTGACCCCATTTTGGAAACTAGGGGATAAAGTGACAGTTTTATCGGTACTATTTTGGGGTACATATGAATTTTAATCGGTTGTTTTGGCACAGTTTTGATTTATTTATTTTTACCTCATTTACCTGAGGGGTTAGATCATGTAACATTTGTATAGAGCAGGTCGTTACAGATGTGGCAATACCGAATATGTCTACTTTTTCTTATTTAAGTTTTACACAATAATAGCATTTTTGAAACAAAACAAAAGATGTATTAGTGTCTCCATAGTCTGAGAGCCATAGCTTTTTTATTTTTTGGCCGATTGTCTTAGGTAGGGTCTCATTTTTTGCGGGATGAGGTGATGGGTTCATTGGTAATATTTTGGGTGCCATACGCCTTTTTGAACGCTTGGTGTTGCAATTTTTTTTTTTTTTTTTTTTTACGGTATTCACCTGAGGGATTAGGTCATGTGATATTTTTAAAGAGCTGGTTGTTACAGACGCGACAATACATAAAATATCTACTTTTTATTTATTTATTTAACTAACACAATAATATCATTTTTTAAAGGGGCTCTTTTTTGCAGGATGAGGAGACTGTTTTTTTGGTACCATTTTGTAGGACATACACCTTTTTGATCGCTTGGTGTTGCACTTTTTGTGATGTAAGATGACAAAGATGGCTTTTTTTGACACAGTTTTTTTTCACGGTGTTTATCGGACGGGGTGGATCATGGATATATTTATAGACGGTCGTTACGGATGCGGCAATACGTAATATGTGTGTTTTTTCTTTCTTTTTTTATCATAAAATCAGGGGAAAGGGGCGTTTTTTTTACTTGAGACTACTTACTCTTTTTTTTAAACTTTATTTCTGTCCCACTATGGGACTTTAACTTTTGGGGGTCTGATCTGTATTGTAATGCATTGCCTGTTAATGTATTACGCTGAGTAATACACTGACAGGTTGCCTAGTAGACGCAGCCTGGGTCTGGATCTCCATAGCCCCCGTAGAAGGCAGGCATTGGGCAGCCTCTGCAAGCCCTAGGCCTGCCTTGTCACCCATCGGGTCCCTGCCACAGCAGAGCGGGGACCTGATGGGCTCCCTCACCCGCCGCAAACCCCTTCTATGCTGCGGTCAGCGCTGACTGCGGCATAAAAGGGGCTAATCCGCCGGCATCAGCTTTTACAGCGATGCCGGCTGATACAGCAGGGGCCCGGCTCAGTGACTGCCAGGCCCCTGCAGTGATCGGGTGCGCACTGCTCAGGTGCCAGCCCGATCACTATGACGTAATAGTACGACCAATTGTTGGAAGTCACTTGCCACCATGACGTACTATTACGTGATGTGTCGAGAAGAGGTTACGGCTAGGAATACATTTGGCTTTTAGTTGCACAGAAGTCGCAGAACATCATGGCACATTGCACAGAAGTCGCAGAACATCATGGCATTAGCGCAGCACAACCTAAGTGTTTCTTACAGGCCTCCATGTTAAAAATAAATAAATAATGTATAACGCATAGTTGCAACAGTCTTAGATTTGCAATTTTTAGACACTGTCCCTGCAAATTCAGTCTCGAGCTGAAAATTGTCAGGACATATGTATAAGTGGACGGTCCTGGCTGGTTTATGAGCGGTCAATGGGTTTTGACATCTGACAGGTGAATAGAGCCCTGTGGATACATTGAGGTATATGCAAGGGGAAGGGGGGGGTAGGGTTTCCAGCGCAGATGCCCAATGTAGGGATCTAACGTAAACAGAGCCTTACAATATTCTATTTTAATCTATTTTTTGATAACTAATTTATTTTGAAATGAAATTTTCCCATTGCACATGCCAAGTATAAACCCGGGAGGAATATTAAGGGCAGGCACAGACAGGGAACTTAAAGTAGCCCTAGAAAAAAAAAACTAAAAGTGGCCCCATGTTGTAGGTGGGTCCAAACTGAAAGAAAGTGGACAAAAGAAGTAGGAGGTGCCTGCATACGGGTGTGCAGCACAAAATACTGTCCCTGCAGAACCAAATACCACATTGCAGCATAAAATACTGCCCCTGCAGAACCAAATACCACATTGCAGCATAAAATACTGCCCCTGCAGAACCAAATACCACATTGCAGCATAAAATACCGTCCCTGCAGAACCAAATACCACAGTGCAGCATAAAATACCCCCCTGGAGAACCAAATACCACAGTGCAGAACAGAATACCAACCCAGCAGAACCAAATAACAGTGCAGCACAAAATACCACCACCACTGCTGCAGTATTTAACTAGATCACCATCCTGTGGACTTGAATTCAGGAGGAAACTGCAGCCGCTGGCTAGGGACAAGTGCCTGATGCCCCTACTGTTAATTCATTTTGAGAGTATCAGATCTTTTTGTACCTGGCCGGAGGCAAAAGGAAGGCTTGGGTGACTCCATGGGCATTGTCCCACTGGGAATTTTCCATGTAGGGTCTATGGCCAGTCTACTCCTGCTTATGGGCCTATAGAATTCGATGTATAAGAAATGTATAATTCTGAGACTTTATGAGTTGTGTGCATCAGACCTTATATATTTGCTTAGAATGGAAGCCCTGTGACTGGATGTGAATACAGCCGGAATGGACTAATCCTCATAAATGAATGCAGTCATTTTCCAATCCTTGTACAACAAAAAAAATAATTGGAAAGAAATACGAGTTTTACTTTGTGTTTATTCCTGCATCTGTCACGCAGTCTTGGAGAGGAAAACAGAGTAACAGGTAAGGAGTCGCCGGCTGCAAACTAAGAAATTTATGTTAATTTCGCAAATGAGGAGAAACGCGTCTGAGTAGCCAAGTGACACAATGGGCTTACATCTTCAGACGCTGTAACGAGGTACAGATTCCTTGTAGGAATAAAAAAAATAAAAAATGGTCAGTTTTATTCCCCGTCTAATATACTAATTAATTTCAGGACGAGAATTTCTTGTCACTTCTAAAAAGATTTTAGATTTTGAGTTTTTTTTTTTTTTTTCGTGCACTGACCTTTCAACCAATGAATCATCTGTAACATATCGTAATCCTAATGGAGAATTCTAAAAAAATAAAATTACAAAAATGAAAAATGTTAAAAAAAATAAAAAAATCACAGTTAACATAATTGGTGTTAGGTAGGTCTACAAAATGTATTCTAGTTGTCTCCGATGCCAGGGAATAAATTGAAATTTTAAGGGATAGGACAGGAATAGCTGTAAGGGGGAAAAGTAGCCTTTAAAATCTAATTTGCCATGCACCGCAGTAGGCCGATGGAAGCCAAGCAAGAACCTTTATTGGGTATTTAGGTAGAATAGGATGTTAAGCAGACCCCCTGTGCTGATGCTTTAAGCAAAGATGGCAGGAAACAGGGTATTCGATTCTGTCCTCATGTTATTAACCAATCGAAAGCCTACCTTAGGCTATGTGAGGCATGACAAAAATGACACCATGGCAGGGATGATAGGTTGGATCGTTGGGGACGGAGAACATATGCAATCCTCCAGGTGGACTTTTTCAAATTCCAATCAAGCGAGGCAACTGGAAAATTGGTGAAGATTTCACTGGATTCCAGAAAGTTGAACATCAAAAGCCGATGAGAAATAAAGGCCAGTCAGGAGACCCTGAAGCCTCAATTGTAGTGGAGTTTTCAAAAGTTTACACAAAAAAAAAAAGAAAAGAAAAAGAGCCCAAGAGTGAAACCTATGACGCCCCCCGGGGAGAAGATCAAACTATAATCCGTGAAGAAAGCCTTGAAAGGAAACCAAAATGTCTTAACAAATTCACAGTCATCAAGAAAAACAAAAATTCGTCGGCCATTAGAAGGGTAACAAACACCACAACAACGTCATTAGCAACACAAACCTCCCCCCCTAGAAGTAAAGGTAGGACCACCACTGGGAGCTATTCAGCTCCTGTAATTGAAAGCAAATCCAAAAACAGCAAGTTGGGGGAAACAAGGAGCAAATTTGATGTAATTAGAAATGCAAAAAAGTTCCTTTAATCTGGCAGTAGCAAGGGCTGTGTTTTCAAATATTCAGGAAAATTGGAAATTTATGAAAAAATATAGGAAATACTGCACCATATAGCTGCGTACTCAGGTCACAGTAAAAAGGCAACGTTACTGCAATAGACACCATGACTTAAATGTTAAAAAAATTCTGATCTCACCTTAAAACATTTGCACAAATGATATGCAATGATTGAGTAGTTGCTCTTGACTTTTTTTTTTCATTGCCAAACTCCGATGTTGTGTTAGGTGGCAATGATACCACGATTTCCCAAAAACCTGTGGTTGATACAATATTACCATGGAACCTTAAGGCCCCTTTCACACGGGCGAGTTTTCTGCGCGGGTGCAGTGCGTCACGCACGCACTGCACCTGCACTGAATCCGGACCCATTCACTTCAATGGGGCTGTGCAGATAAGCGGTGATTTTCATGCATCACTTGTGCGTTGCGTGAAAATTGCAGCATGTTCTATATTCTGCGTTTTTCACGCAACGCAGGCCCCATAGAAATTAATGTGGCTGCGTGAAAATCGCATCGCATCCGCAAGCAAGTGTGGATGCAATGCGATTTTCACGCATGGTTGCTAAAGAGATGTAAGTAAATTGAGTAGTCAATTTACTATATTATTTTCACTTATAACATGGTTATAAAGGAAAATAATAGCATTCTCAATACAGAATGCTTACTTAAATGTGGATTGAGAAAAAAAATAATAAATTAACTCACCTCATCCAATCGGGCATCATCTTCTTTCTTCTTCTTTGAGGACCTGCAAAAGGACCTTTCCATCTTCATTCAGGAGGACCTGTGCTGACGTTTTTACGTGGTGAGCGCGTTTACGTCATCAAAGGTCCTTTTTCAGGTCCACAAAGCAGAAGAAAGAAGACTATGCCGGCTGCGCGATCAAGTGGATGAGGTGAGTTAATTGTTTTTTTAACCCCTCAATGCACATTTAAGTAAGCATTCTGTATTAAGAATGCTATTATTTTCCCTTATAACCATGTTATAAGGGAAAATAATAAAATCTACACAATAGTGAACCCAAACCCGAACTTCAGTGAAGAAGTTCGGGTCTGGGTACCACATTCAGTTTTTTCTCACGCACGTGCAAGATGCATTGCACTCACGTGGAAAAAAACTGAACCGCGCAACGCAATCGCAGTCAAAACTGACTGAAATTGCGTGTGCACTCGCGTGGCAAATCCGGAATGCCCGTGTGAAAGAGGCCTTAAGGCCCCTTTTAGACAAGCGAGTTTAACGCATCGGACTCGCAGCGTGAGTATGCGGCAGCTCTCATCCTGACCTCCCAGTACTGACAGGGTCATATTATATTGATTTATGATGCTATGTAACTCTTAGAGCTCTGGAATGCATTGATAACACTGCCAGCATTATGTCAGTGTTATACAATACATTCCAGAACTGTAAAGGTTACATAGCATCATAAATCAATATAATGCTATGTGACTCCGTCAGTGCTAGGGAGGTCAGGACGGGTGCTGTCGCTGACACACTCTGTGAGTCTGATGCTTAGAACTGCTGCCGGCTGCACTTATCTGCAAACATGGGTGGCCGGCAGCACCACTGCACTGGGTCAGCACTGTAGCCCCTTCATTCTCAGAATCAGTGGGGGTCCTAAAGGTCAGATCCCATGGATCATAAAGTAATGGCATATCTTAGCAATAAGATGGAAATATAGTATAAATAAAGTATAGATAATATTGCGCACTATGTATTAGTCTTTGGCACATAGTAGATGGCGGCACTATAAGGCTGTGTTCACACAGAGTGGTAAATTACAGTGTATTACCATGATGAGCATAAAACCACAGCAGAACAGTGCAGTAGCCATGGCCTAAAGAGTCTAAATGTAAAATCTGCATCAGGACACACCAACCAGCACCTGTTGTACATGAGGTCTTCGGGCCCTCCAGGTAGCAGGGCTCAGTGTAACTGTGAATTCTGTCCCCTATGGCTAAACTGCTGATGGTAAGTGCTTTATAAATGGGGTTTTCCAAGAAAACACTTAAAATAGGTCATCAATATGTGATCGATGAGGGATCGCCCCGTGAGACACTTAGTACAATGCAAAAGCTGCAATGTTTGCTAGGACGCTTGTCCCTAAAGTGACACTTCTGCACATGCGGCCATGCCTGGTACTGCAGAACAGGCTAAAGCTATTTGCAAACTAGCGCTAAAATCTTCCGTGATTGCAGGGGCTTGTATTATCTGAAATATAGCCAAGGCGGATCCCTCTTGAACACCATTGAAAGTCAATAGGGAAGGATCTGTTTTCTATTATGTCAGAGTTAGGCTACTTTCATACTAGCGTTTTTTGCGGATCCGTCATGGATCTGCAAAAACGCTTCCGTTACAATAATACAACCACGTGCATCCATCATGAACGGAGCCGGTTGTATTATTTCTTCTATAGCCATAACGGATCTGTCTTGAACACCATTGAAAGTCAATTGGGAAGGATCAGTTTTATATTGTGTCAGAGAAAACGGATCCGTCTCCATTGACTTATATTGTGTGCCAGGACGGATCCGTTTGGCTCCACACCACACCGCGGACAGAAAAACGCTGCAGGCAGCCTCCAGAGCGGAATGGAGACTTAACGGAGGCAAACTGATGCATTCTGAGCGGATTCTTCTCCATTCAGAATGCATTAGGGCAAAAGTGATCCGTTTTGGACGGACCGCTTCTGAGAGCCCTGAACGGATCTCACAAACGGAAAGCAAAAACGCTAGTGTGATCCGTCCCTATTGCCTTGCATTGTGGGTCATGACGGATCTGTTTTGCTCCGCATCCCAGGATGGAAAGCAAACCGCAGCATGCTGCAGTTTGCTCTCCGGTATGAGAACGGCACGGAATGCATTTTGGAGCGTTCCGTTCTGTTCCCATTGACAATGAATGGGGACAAAACTGAAGCATTTTTCTCCGTTATTGAGACCCTATAACGGATCTCAATACCGGAAAATAGAAACGCTAGTGTGAAAGTAGCCTTACATAGACAGTGGAAGTCCAAATAATCAGGATAATGATTAGCCACTAATAATCTGCTATTGTGAGCTGCAGTACCAGTCCCATCCACGTGTGGAGGAGGCTCCGTGTCCAGTACATCTTGTAGAGCTCCTGCAAGTTCCACTTTCTCCTGATCATCCTGACCCCCGGTCATCACACCTAGATAATAATTCCCGGGAAATCCCTATCAGAATTAGCATTGTCAGTGCAGAATAATGGAACGCAGTGAAATCAGCCGCATCCATGGATCTCCCAGGAGGACTGTACACAATGTAGTATTACAAATGATTCCACCTGTACTGTGTGCACAGCACCATCCGCAGCGCGCAGCAAGGTAATCCGCTCTGCATCCAACCTCGTCTGAGCCGGATTATCCCACTGAGGGTCACCAAGCGCCGAGCGGGGGGACAACTGCACAGACCTACTCTTCCCTTCCCCGACCACCTGAGAACCGCTGCTGATTTCCTTCCCCGGGGACAGGAGACCCCATGTGCAGAGCGAGAGACCACCTCTATATCTCGCAGCATTATTATGAATACTAGAATAAACTGCAGCTGAGATTTGTCCCATGTGCAGAGCAGTCCACGGTGGCACTCGACAGGACGTGAACGCGTCTGATAGAAAGATTATTCTGCAAATGATCACTTTGGGATGCTTTACTGTAGGAGAACTCCATCCATACAATGGAAGTCCGGCTTTGGGCAAAGTTCAGCTCTCTGGGGTTCCCCCATAAAGACTGGAGGGGGTCTGGAGATCAGTTTAGGATCATATTGCTGGATATCCTCCTTCCCTAGCATAGGAAACTGCCTGAAAAACATGGCGACAAGTTTAGGAATTTGATCTGGTGATGACATGGCGTCAGGTTTATATCTGACAACTCCATTGTCTATGATGCTTAGAAAGATGGCCGCTGGCAGGGGAAACACCTTTTAATCCCCAACCCCCGTACAGCCCAAATACGCTGCGCCTCCTTGACTGTAATTATTAGAAGACTGCATCAGTGATGAGCGGCAGGGGCAATATTCGAATTTGCGATATTTTGCAAATATTTGTCATATATTCGCAAATTCGTGATCTTCGGTCATTATGTTCTTGATTGCGAAAATCGGCAATCGGGCAATTCGCGATAAAAATTTGAGATAAAAGTTTGCGATGAACGCTACTCCTAAAGTCAAAGATATTGCAGCCTTCTCATTGGCTCACAAACAAGAAGCAGTGAGGGATCATGGGACTAATGAAAAAAAGAATATTCGCAATTACGAAGATATAGCACTATAATCTAGATATTCACGAATTCCTGAAGTGCTGATATTCGCGATAAAAATTCACGATTAGAATATTTGCGATCAACACTCTTGTCCATATTTGGGAAAAGATGGCTGCTTTCTTCCAAAAAACAGCAGCACACCTACAGGTGGTGTCGGGTATTACGGCTCAGCTCTAATGAAGTGAATGGAGCTGAGCTACAGTACCACACGCAACCTGTGGACAGGTGTGGCGCTGGAAGAAAGCAGTTATGTTTGTCTAGTTCTGTATATACTATAAATAAAATAAAAAAGCAACACAATGACTAAACTTCTTTTTACGTATAAGACCAGGTAGTGACCCTTTGCCAAATACAGACCCCATCCCCATAGGATGGATCAGTAAGAGGTTATTGCCTGGGGGAGGGGGGGGGGGGTCCAAATCATTCTCAATCTGCCCCTAAACCAATGGATATGAGTTAAAAGGGGTCGACTGGTTTGGACAACCCTATTTAAGATAAAAGCCCACAAGATCCATAACAAATGGGGGTTCATTGACTTCTATAGAATTATTCACCAGAACCCAGAGCCATGGTTGACCCATCTCTTGGCTCTGACTAATAGAATGAGATTTCTTCTGTCGACAGCATATCTTAAAGGGGTGATTTCCTAATCTCACACAAGCCATTTAAAATGGGGTTTCCAACCACATATTTTGCTGACCATGGTGTTAAATAAGAAAGTGATTAATACTGAACTACCTCTGCCGCTCCAGTGCCGATGCTTCCCCGGTCTACCGCCAGTCTCTGTTCTTTCTGCCTGAGTGATGAGAGTTCGTCATGACATGTGACCACTGCAGCCAATCACTGGCTTATGTGGTGACATGTCAACATCACTGAGGTCATTGATTGGCTGTAGTGGTCCTATACTGAGGCTGGCAGAGGACCAGGGGAAAATTGGCATGGGAGCGGCAAGGTATTATGAATGTTATTTTACATTATGGTACGAGGTTCATGTAGTAGGAAAATCCCTTTAAAAGGTTTATGTGAGCTTAGAAAGATGCGTCTGTTTATTTCCTAAACAGCGCCACTCATGTCCATTGGTTGTGTCTGGTATTGCAGCTCACCCCCAATCACTTTAATGCATCACCAAACGTGGTCTATAGAGAAGTGTGGGGCTTCCATGTTTTTCCAGTCTTATACAGATGCTATAATAAACAAAAGCGCCGGTGCCTTCTCAAAAAGTTGATAAGTAGGGGTCCCTGGCATCGGACCCCCATTGATCAGATACTGATGACCCATCCAGAGGATAAATCGGTATTTAAATATCGGAAAACCCTTTTAACTGAAGAGGTCTGTTATTTCATCTTAAAGGGACATTCCATTATTTTACTATTGCTAACCTATCTTCTGGATAGGTCATTAATATTTCATGGGTGGAGGTCCGACAACCGGCACCCCTGACAATCAACTGTTCAGCGGTAGCCTCGGTGTCAGAAGCTGGTGCCGAAACTAGACAGCTATGTCCATTGTGCAGCATTGCTCCCATTGAAGTGAATGGTAACCAGTTCCTTCCACTACACAATGGATGGAGCTGTGTAGACGCAAGTCAGCGCCAGTGCTACTCGGGAACAGATGGTCGCCAGGGATGCCCGTCTGACCACCGCCGATCAGGAAATGGTGGCCTATCCTGAAGATACTGGAATCGCCCTTTAAAGACAAATGTTGCAATAATAATAGGTGCAATTTAGTATCAAGATCTAGCACATACATAGGATATAGACACGAGTGCATATTAGACAATATATAACTAATGGGTTATATAAATGTACCCAGGTAATAGATGTCTCATCAACAAGTCAATACAACCCCGGACATACATTACGATATATTATATGGTAAATATTCTCCTGATGAACCGATGGCGCCCGGCTCCTCCAGTAATGTTCTGCAGAAAGGAGAGCGCACCGGACACAACACATGGACTAACAAACCAGAGAAGCTTGGGCGCAGGTAGTAAACAGCAGCAATTAGAGGAAGGGTTCTCTATAGGTCATGTACTAACACAAGTGCTGAATACATGTAGATATGTATTTATTTAGCGTAATAAGAGGAATGTAACACCTAAAAGAAATAACCAGAAAGGTTAATGCAGTCAACTGTCTCCAGAATAACACAAGAGGCTATTATTTCCACCGCCGTACGCGGCCTCCTGAGACATAGCCTTAGTTACCCATTATAAGGGTGCAGATCTTAAAACAGGCAAGAATATGTAATGCAGAAGAGACTGGCTGGGGAATAAAGGCTGGAGAAATAACAGCATCTGGAACAAATAGATGTGGGAATTGCATGGAGTGGTCAGAAATGCCTCCAAAACTCAATTTTTGACCCAGCATTACATTTGGCACCCTGCAACATAGATGGACCCCAAGAGTTGGAGTACTAGAGCATGGAAGCTTCCCAAGATACCTTCAAAAAATGAGAGAAAATCTAATGCGGCAGGTTCCCTCTCTGTTCTCTTTAGTATCTGTTGGCACCACAGCCTAAAGGTTTCTTCTACTTCCCAAATCTTTGAGTATTTTTGGGGGAAATGTATAGTATCACCAATAGGGAATCAAACACACGATATTTGGTAGGTTCTTCATAGGGGTTCTTCATTTTTCTCCTTGCCATTTTGGCACACCCTATAAAAATCACCAGTTACGTCTTTTTATGGTTTCCACTGCAAAGTTTGTGGAAGAAGATGTTGTTGCCTCACCCGAGTCAAGTCAAGTGTCAGATAGCGTACTTATGTTTTGGACTAAACCTCATTTCTAGATGTGGTTCATCCAACAGACATACATCTACCCTTGGAATTAGGTTGCGACCACGACAGGCATTGATAGAGAACCAAATCTCTTCCACTAAACTGGGCATCTGTTCCGATCAAACTCTTCAACTGCTATGTAAGAGAAGAGAAGTGCAAACTCCAAGAGCAACGGTTATCAGTTCAAGCTCATCAACATAATCCACAGTGTGATTTATACCAGTACTTATAATATTTAGCCCGTAAAAGGGTATTCCTGACATTTATGGTATATCTATAAGGCATGTCATAAATATCTGGTAAGTTCCGGTCCTATCTCCGGCTCCTATCTTAAGATCTGTGCCCGTAATGAATGGTTAAGCATGCACAAGGTCACACCACATGCCAACCACCCCTCCCGTTCATTGTTATAGGACTTACAAAAATAGCCAAGCCCTCCCATAGCAGTGAATGAGAAGGTCGGAGCCTCATTTTTGAAATAACAGTGGGTCCTAGAGGTGAGCTTAGATGGGAATACCATTTTAACACCATTATCCAGCCATGAAAATGATAAAATACCAAAAGAAGTGATGCTCACCTTAACGATCTTCCATTTCTCTGGTTCCGACCCTTACCAGGTTTCCCACCGGATTCCACTTCCTGCTTTCTCTTGACTAGAGATGAGCGAACTTTAAAAAAAAGTTCGGCGTTCGGGTTGTGGTAACTCGCGCATCCCGTTATGGATTCCACTATCGCGGCATATGGAATCCATAAGGGGCGGCTTCCACCAACCCGAACTGTTGAACAGCCGAAGGACCTGGGGTGACGTCACCGTCATGTGATCAGTGCAGGGGGCGTGGCTCAGCACTGGATCACACTGGATTCCATATGCCGCGATAGTGGAATCCATAACGGGATGCGCGAGTTACCACAACCCGAACGCCGAACTTTTTTTTAAAGTTCGCTCATCTCTACTCTTGACATGTTAACTGTTCAATCACTGGGATTCGGGAAGCTTCTATGAGGGATAACTACTTTCTGTTATAATATTCGAATTATTTTTGTCATGCCTGGACAACCCCTTTAAGTAACCCCCAAAGGTAACAATCCAAAAAAAAGAGAACATCTATAGCAATCCCTGACAACATGACCTGTTAGAAGTACTTGCTAACTGGAGCTGAGAGCTATACTGCATGATTAGACATTCAGACTACGCATTAAAAATTCTGAGATTAAGTACTGTAAAGCACAAGTCCACCGCAGAACACCATTTTCGTTCTATAAGTAGGTCCAAAATTCTGTGTTGATGAATCTTTTAATATACATTTAAAGTAGCGTAAATTCTGTTTCTGAGTTGAATGAGAAAATTCAGAAGGTGCACTGCCACCACCAGGGGGAGCCCACTGCTTAAGGTTTTATTACTCAGTTTAATGCAACAGTATGCAGTGAGCTTCCTCTAATGGTGACTGCAGCCAGCTAGACTTTTATCCTCTAGAGGATTTAGATCTTTGTATCAGAAAAACAGAACACTAAATAAGAATAAGAAATCAATCAGCACAGAATTTTGAACAAAAACATCATAGATAAACGATGGATTCACTGGAAGCAATAATAATAATCTATTTCAGAAGTAAAGGCTTTGAGCTCACTGATACCATCTGTCTGTGAGATCATACCAAGCACCTCCATCCAACCACTGAACCATGACATCTCGTCTACATGCTAAAGCCACGACAGGTTCCTGATCCAGAGCAGAGGTCTTTGTAGTCACCTTTCAGCACAGTCCGATACTTATATGGATGTTTAATTGAAGGTGTTTTATTATGATACTGTAACTCATGAATGTTTGTTTCCATAGAGATGAGCGGTGAGTATAGAAATGTTCTAGATTTGTGAAACATTATAACATATCCATACAATTACCTGTATGCTATGTGTAGATGGACTCCCTGTAAACCTAGCTATTCCCTAGGGACCTGTTTTTTGTGATTTACATAGGAAGATGTCTCACCATCATCGAAGAAAAGAGAAATGCAGGGGCGCTCCCCTAGGATAAAACCTAAGACGGAAAGCTTCCTGTACTCATCCAATAAGGCTCCTTAACAAAAAGGGGGGCACAGGGCACTGTAGTGGTACCAAAAAAAAGCCGGAAAGCCGCCACCTCTCCAAACAGCTGATCAGTGGGGGGGACCAAGAGTCAGACCTCCAGAATCAGATACTGATGAAGAATCCGGAGGACTGGTCATCAATATTCCACTCCTAGAAAACCCCTTTAATACCCTAACCAATATGACGTATGCATCTCCCTATCCATGACTCCCATTGTGCATGACCCATAGTGTGAACTAATCCATCTTTAGGCAAAATTTGAAAAAAACACGACGCTTTTTTTTTTTTTACAGAAATAGCACCATATTTGTCCATGGGTTGTGCACACCGTGGTGGATTGTGCTGAGCGGCAGTGCCCCACGCAATCTATATCCAGAACAGTGAAGCCATGTTTTTAACTTCTGCACATTCCCTTTAAGTTTGCAAGGTAAGTTTCATTGTATTTAAGCCACTCGGTGGCACTGTAACCACCACATATGAGAAGATCCATATCTATGCCAAAAAGCAGATTTGCATGTCACTGGATTAGGGGCGGAGTATATATGAACTGAATATGAGCGGAGCGCTGCGATTGGCCAGCGCTCCAGCCCTGGGAGAAGAAGACGCTCAGGGCAAAAGAAGAAGTCTCCGCCCCAGGCAAAATTGGAGAAGCAGGGGCGCCGGTACCGGGGGCTACAGAGGACGAACGGAGCGGCACCCAGGGATACAAGTAAGTGCAGGGTCATCCCTGGGTGCCGCTCTCTATGTACATACCTTTGCCTGATAAACTGTGGACCAGTGAAAGGTCCTCTTTAAAGAGGACCCATCACCTCTCCTGACATGTCTAGTTTAGTAAATTCTGGTATTCCCAATAAAATAACAATTCTGGAGCACCCACTATACATTGGTAGGTATCACTAATACAAGATACAAATGGAAAAAAATTGAGAAAGTTCTGTCCCTTTAAGAGAAACTTTTTTTTGGAGGTTTTCTTTTTATTGTCTCGATGCTAAAATTGTAACTTTTGCCCAAATTCCTTAAGAAATGTCACATCCAACATATTGCAGCATGTTTAAATAGAACAGAATATGAACATAAGCTTGGAAATCAGATAATGAAAACAGGCTGTCGGCTGATAATTCTTTATTTCAACAGGATGTTAAATTAATGGCCCATTACTGTGAATAATGACATGTCCTGAAATAGTAGATTTTATAGACCTGTTTATTGAGTAAACTTAAGGCGCACCCATGTCCGAGCAGAGCTGTGTTCAAAAAGTCTGGAAGATTAATGCTTCTTCTTATATTTGGCCACTAGGGGCACTGTTCCACTTTGGAATACATGTTGAAATTTAGGGGATCTTACCCCTATATTTTTCTGATTTTATTTGCCTATTATAACTATTAAAGATGCATTCCACCAGTTAAAGGGCATCTGTCAGCAGATTTGTACCTATGACACTGGCTGACCTGTTACATGTGCGCTTGGCAGCTGAAGACATCTGTGTTGGTCTCATGGTCTTATGTGCCCGCATTGCTGAGAAAAAGGAAGTTTTAATATATGCAAATGAGCCTCTAGGAGCAACGGGGGCGTTACCGTTACACCTAGAGGCTCTGGTCTCTCTGCAACTGCTGCACTCTCTGCACTTTGACAAGACCAGGCAGTGAAAAAGTCATTACACCTGGTCCTGTCAATCAAAGTGCAGAGGGCGTGACAGTTGCAGAGAGAGCAGAGCCTCTAGGTGTAACAGCAACGCCCCCGTTGCTCCTAGAGGCTCAGTTGCATATATTAAAACATCATTTTTCTCAGCAATGTGGAGCTGACTGCTTACATAGTAATTCCATATTAGCCCGTTACTGTCTGTATTTCTGGGGCAGTACAGTATCAGCATTCTAGAGTCTGCTGAAGGATCCTCAAGGAAACCACAAATACTTAAAGGGGTTATCCCATGATTAATGTAACAAAAAAAATGAAAATCATAGAACCAGTCCTGTGCCTCACATGGATCCAGAGATCTGCCCATTCAGTGCTCCAAATGCTCTGCTAAATTTATTTAAAGCTGGCAGCTCAGGGGGCGTGTCCTTTCTATTGCAGTTGAAGGATGGAACTGATCATGTGCTTCCATCTCAGTGAGCAGGACAGAGAAATAAGAAAAAGAGCAAACAGCAGGTGGCGCTGTACAGATAGATTTCTTGAATAACTCCGTAAGCTATAAAATACATTTTCATTTACCTGTAATTACGAACGTGTTCAGATTTAGATGCTCGTTAGAAAACTGGAATATTATTTGTGGGACAACCTCTTTAAGTAAGATTGTAGTGAAATATAAAACATTTATTATGGAACTGCTAGTTAAGCAATTCCCCTATAGACTGTGCAAAGTGGACTGTCCCTTTAAGAAATGATTGGTAGTGTCGATTGTTTGAAGAATATCTTGGGCTCCTGGGCCCATATGCAAAATCCCCTCTCTTATTTGGTAGTGTGGGCACTGGGCCTCTCCAGCTTCTGCAGAACTACAAATCCAAGCATGCTCCTGACATTGTCCACCTGCTCTCTTCGTCTGCAGTGGACTTCAACCTCTGGCTCTCCAGCCATTGCAAAACTACAACTCCCAGCATGCTCCAAGAGTTTATAATCAAAATGCATCGGTTAAACAGTTTCCTGCAGTCTTCTCCTTGTGAAGTGGGTGAGACCTGAAAAAAGTCTGTGCATGGCAGAGAGGCAGTCTCCTGTGAAGCGGGCAATAATTCCTGCCACCACAACTACCCCACTGGTGTCAGGCCCGCTGGGAATTGTAGTTTTGCTGCAGTTAAGACTTCTATCACACATCAGCGTGATCTCCTTGGACTACTCAGCTATCCATTGACTTTAATGTGTGTATTCACACAGGAGTGGTATTCCACGGACAGTGGGTCTGTGGTGGCACCCCAGAAGCATATCTATTTTGTCTGTGATTACGGATCCCTCAGGCACGTTACAGGTGGGTCTACGGGTCCATGAAAACCACAAACGCAACACACTTGCCACATGTCTTTGGTCCGTGGTTGTCACAACTCATTGTGGTAGGAGATGCTCTGGAAACTTCATGGATGAACCACTGACCATCTTGTCACAGATGTCATCATGGACGTGTAAGAGAGGCCCTAGAGTGCCACAGATTAAAGTGGTTGTCCGGGCTTTTAATATTGATGACCTCCCCTCAGGATAGGTCATCCATATCAGGTCGGCGGGGGGCCGACACCCGGCACCGATCAGCTGCATGAGGAGACAGTGCGCGTGGTGCACACGTGCCGTCTCCCGTCTATCTTCCTGCTCACCGCTGCTGTCTATGGCAAAGGGAGACGGTACGTGTACACTATGAGCGCCGTCTCCTCATACAGCTGATTGGCGGGGGTGTTGGGTTTCGGACCCCCGCTGACCTGATATTGATGACCCATCCTGAGGTAAGGTCATCAATATTAAAAGCCTGGAAAACTCCTTTAAGGTCCACTGGTGTATAGGGAACGCAGAGGTAGCAGTTACCTGGGACCTGGCAGGCTGCTAGGGCATGCTGGGAGTTGTAGTTGTGCACAGGTTGGGGGCCCGCAGCCTTATAACTGCACCCCTGGTCTTCACTATGGCTAGGGTCCTACCTGAAAAAAAGCCAATAGTTAGGCTTTTTACAAATGACTTGCAAATAAATTAGTGGCATGTTTGACCAAAGCAGCCTGAAAAGTACACACATTTCCCAATGCATCATACTTATAAACAGATGGTATTTGGCCTCCCTCCTATTCTCGACATTTGGAATTTCTAAACTATGTGAATGAAACAATAATATTTTATAAACATACAGGGAAGGATTTCACTCACTGCTTTGTTAACACAGAAATTATACAATGCTGACATTTATTTAAATCTGATAAAATAAACAAATGTGTTGCATTAAAATAAAACAAACTGTAAAATCAACAAAGAAAAGTCCACGTTATTACCGATAGAGCTGTCTGTCGTGTGCGGGGAGCCAGGCTTAAGCAGATTATTATGTACCATGGGAATGCAGCGGGGGACAGGCTGCTTTAAAGGGGAATGCATCGTATTTATAGTCAGAGGTTAGAGTCAAACTGGGAGGCGATTGTAATAGTCTGCGCTGCAAAAATGAACACAATGATGCTTAGTCAATCTGATAGTTATCAACATGTCACCACGATGGCCTGCAGTGAAGCTTGTCATCTGACTTTCTGACACATCACCACAATGTCCTCGGGGAAAACATATTATAGGACTTTCACCATGGGAAGGAATTTGCATCAAAGAGGGTACACCCTCTGTATACAGAACATATACGTGTTTATATTTTAATCCCATAACTCATAATTATGCACATGTACATGACTGTCATTAACGGGTTGTATGGAGCAAGTTTACAAATTGTGCTTACTCCATACATGGCACCTGCTGGCAGTGACCGCGATCAGTGATGACGCCGATCCCAGTCATTTAACCCTCAGCCATTGTTTGTATCCGAGGGGTTAGGCAGAGGGAGGAGGCTCCTTCTGTCCTCCGCTCAGAGTCCCCATATGAAATTATGGGGCTCTGATGGGTTCTCATGACAGTCTGGGTCCTTGAGGAGGTTCCCAGGCCTGTCAATGCGTAGGGCCTCATACACACAAACTTATTTTCTTTCTGTGTCCGTTTGTTTTGCGGACCGTATACAGAACCATTCATTTCAACGGAAGTTACTCTGTGTGCATGTCCATTCCGCAAAAGAATAGAACATGTCCTAATATTGTCCGCATTACAAGGATAAGACTGCTCTATTAGGGGCCAGCTGGTCCGTTCCGCAAATATACAGAATGCCCACGGACGTCATCTGCATTTTTTGGGGACCGCAAAATACATACGGTCGTGTGCATGAGGCCTAACTGCTTGAAAATCAATGGTTTCGCAGACCGCCTGTCAGTTTCTCCCATAGACTGCAACAGTTTTTTTTTGCAGTCTATGGGATAGGCAATCAAATGTTTAAGTCTCCTAAGAGGACTAAAAGTTACCATGTAGAAAAAAAAGTTTAAAAAACAACACAAAAATATAAAAAATTCAAATCCTCCCCCTTTCCCAATTTTACATATAAAAATAAACAAAAAAATAAACGTAACAGTCATCGTTGTGTCTGAAAAGGTCAGAACTATTAAAATACTAAAATAGTTTTCCTGTGGGGCGAATACTTTATTGGAGAAAAAAGAGAAAATCACAATTCACCATTTTTTGATCATCTTGTCCCCCCACCTAAAGAGTGATCAAAAAGTCATATGTACCCCAAAATGGTAGCAAAAAAATTAGCCCTTCAAAAAAAAAAAAAACCCTACAGAGCTCTGTAAATGAAAATATAAAAAAGTTACCGTAGAATTTTTTTTATGAAGTAAAAAATAATAGAAAACTATACAAATTCGGTATAGCTGTAATTGTCCTGACCTGCAGAACAAGGCTGTCATGTCATCTTTAGTGCACAGCAAACGTAATATGAAAACCCAAAAAATTTCTGTAGAATTATGTTTTTTTTTCCAATTTCACCCTGCAAAGATTTCTTTTTCTAGTTTTTCCAATACAAAATATAACAAAGTAAATGGTACAATTACAAAATACAATTTGTCCAATGAAAAATAAGCCTGCACGGCTATGTGAACAAAATATTGTAAAAGTTGAGTCTCTTGGAAGGCGGAAAAGAAAAAAGGCAAAATGGGTACTTAGAAGTGTTAAGTATTTTTTTTTGTTTTTTAATACTGCACATTAAGGTCTTTTTATCAGTAAGGATAACTGGTGGTTATTGGTTCCAAGGTCACCTCCAAATTATCCTCTGCTAGACCTTAGTGATCTGTTTTATAAAGAGCGCATTAATGTCTCAGAGCTTGGACCCACTGGAGGATCCTTACGTACACCAGTTCAACCTGCAGAATTTGTTACGTGCCTTTCTAATATGTCACCAAGATGGCTGATTTCTCTTCATTTTATATATATATTATAAAAAAAATTGGAGCAAATGGGTCAGATGTCTACACACAGTATTTGGCTCAACAGAAGTTCAGTCAATGTTAGGCTAGGTCGAAGTTTGCAATGTCATGCAGCTACACGACAACTAAAGAAAGGCTGAGAAGCCCAAGGTTAGGGACTCTTTACACAAGACTTTAGCACATGGTAAAGGATGATATGATGATGAAATGGAACATTCTAAACAACGGATGATAGAATATAATATGGACATTGTTTGGAAATTGAAAACGAAGATGTCTAGTATTTTAATATATGACTTTCCAACATGGCAACCTGATGGCTCGCTGTGAAGTGTATCATGAAATTCACCATGGGTATGGGTGAATTTCAGCACATCATACGACTTTTCATCATGTTACGGAGTTGTTTCTAGCTGACCATTATTGTGACATTCCACCGCTCTGGTCCATAGTGAAATACATTGTGAGTGACCAAGTTGGGGTGGAGAGAAATTTGTCCCGTGACTTTTGAACATTTCATCACGATGACTTATTGTAAAGTATATCATAAAACTTTTCATCATGTCACCAAGACAATTTGGGAAGAGTTGGTCACGCTTCTTTCCAACCACTTACCAAGATAGGGCTTAGGATTTTCATGAATATTTCTAATGTGTCACCAAAATAGCTTTGGGTGAAAAAATTCATATGTCTTTTCACCATGGAACCAAAATGGGTTTTGGAGAAGCTTCTTATGTGAAGGTTCAACATTTAACCACTGTCACTGATACCTTGTGACTTCCAACATGTCAACCGAAGAGCTTAGGACCAAGTATATCATATCACAAAGACTACTTGAAGTTATTTTCTACATTACCAATATGGCTGGTGGTGTATAGAAGTATATAATGTGACTTTCAACACGTCACCACATGGCATGGCTGAAGTCGTCAGGTCATCATAATGACCAGGGGTCAAGTGTATCCTGTGACTTCTAACTTCTCACCAGACTGACCTAGAAGGGTGCTTGTAATTTGACTCATGTCACTGCAATGGTGGTGGGGAAGTCCAATTTTCCAACAGATCACTATGATGGGTTGAGTACTCATATGGATCAAAAGATATTGAGATCTTACCCCTGCCAGCTATATCAATTTGGTGCACATGCAGCTAATATAACATGCTGGTGCTTCTTGCCGATATGCTTGTCCTATTAAATAGACTGCCAGTCCCGTTGAAATCAGCAGGTTTGGTTGAGTTTCATCTACTATGTATAGGGACACAGCTAGGGATGAGACCACTAATCTGGGTGGCCAGCTCATTGCATGGGATAGACAAGCCAATTCACGAATAATTCTCTTTATTGCGCATTAGGAAACATCAAACATGTCTCATCCAATACGCATTATGGCTATATGCACACAACCGTATCTGTTTATCGGTTCGCAAAATATGGATACCTTCCATGTGCAAGCCGCATTTTCCTATAGAAATGGACAAAATGTCAGCAAAATTGTCCGCAAAATGGACATGGCCTATAATTCGCAGTACGGCCACACAGATGTGGATGGCACACAATGACATCCCTGTGCTGTCCTCATTTTTTGTGACATTGAAGTAAATCAGTCCACCAGCAATTAGCAAACCATGCATATTGGACGCAGACAAAAACAACAGAGCAAATTTTGTTAATATAAAACCAAGGGAAATTCAAAGTTCTGGTAGATTTGCGGGTAGAGTTCGGACCATGCGTTGTTTTGACCTTTATGCTTGTCCACTTGTAGTATCACGTGAGACTTCCAGTGGCTCAAGCAAATTAATTTCATAGATTGGTGGCCCCGAAGCAATGGAAAAGATTAAAGTATAACTTTTTACCATGTCACCATGGTAAAGCAAGACTAAGTATGGTCAGGTAACAGGCTAACAAAAATTAGACACCTTCTTTTTGCAATATCTGTCATTGTAGGAAGAGTCTGGACCCCTCCATACATATTAGATGGTTGGCTGGCCCAAGGTCAGTGAGTTTAACCAATTTTCATCCAATGCATATGGGTGCTCTGATACATACCTAGGTGCGAGAAAATTCAGCTCGTAGTACACAACAGATGAGTCAGTTCACAGATTGGTCTCTTCAAGTCCCATTTGGAAACTTCAACATGTCCCATGCGATATGTCCTAATGGCAGCCAATCGGAGTATTCAGAGAATCCATTTGCTGTATTATATTATATTTATAAAAAAAGGACCCACTTGAGTTCAACACTGTAATAGATTAAGGTGTGAAAATAGAGTAGGGTGACAAATGGTGTAGGATATTATTTTGACCATTCGGCTTGTCCACTTCTAGTAAGGCTAGTTTCACACATGTGGAACAGCAATTCAGTGGACTTCCAGTAGAGAACAGCCAACTGGAGTTTTCTGGATCTGGTATTGTTGGATAGTGCCGTGTGCCCAATGGACTCTATTGACTATGATGGGAACCAGGGAGGGATTTGGTCAGTAAAAAATTGCTGCACGCAATGGTTTTTGTCCAGCCGAATTCCGACATTTATGCCAGGGAGCATCCGGATTCTCGCTGGTTCCCATTATAGTTAATGGGGTCTAGCGAGCAAGCAACACTGTCTGGCTATGTTGGATCAAAAGAACTCTGAGAGGCTGTTCTCTATTGGGACAGCCTGCCGGATTGATGTGCCACACGTGTGAAAGTAGCCTAACATGTGGCTCAGCTAAATTCATTTGCACAGATAGTTCAGTTTGTTATTCTGCACTGGCCCCAAAACTTAGACATCAGACCCTTCTTTCTGAAACATCTGCCTTTGAAGGAAGAGTCAGGACACCTCCATATAAATTAGATGGTTGGCTGGTCCTGTTAAAAGCAATGGGTGTGGCCAACTTCCACATACCTAGGGCTAACACATACCTAGGGCTGAGGAAATGATGGTCAACCCATAGTATACAACAGATGAGTCAATTCACAGACTATCCCACCCAGGAAGCCTCAAACATGCCCCATCCAACAATATGTCCTAATGACAACCAAGCGGAGAGCTTGGAGAATGCATTTGCTGACGAGTAAACAAATTAATTTCTTTAAAACCGAACCCACGTGAGTCCAATGGTGCAATAGATCAGGGCGTTTAAGTAGGACGATGAATCGTGTAGAACATTGTTTTGACCACTTGGCTTGTCCACCTCTGGTAACACGTGAGGTCTCCAGTGGCTCGGCTAAATTCATTTACACAGATCGTTGAGTTTGTTATTCTTCACCGGCCCCAAAGTATCTTTTGTTACAGTTGCTGCGGCTCGGTGAAGAGTGATGTCCCATTATAAGTGATACATAGAGCGATGTCTACATGACGCACCATTTTTACGTTTGATTAATGTCCTCTGCAATTTTAAATATTATTCTGAGGTTTACCAGGATTTTGACTTAAAATTAAACATTCAGGCGCATACTTGAATTAGCTAATTATTTGTGAAAGCCAATTTCTTATTGTTTACTGAAAGAAAAACAACTTCCAAATCCAGTCACACACAGCAGAGAGCCTGCACACACCCGTCCTCGAAGGATGAAGTTACTCTCCTGTTCATCCAGGATCTGAACTTCAGGGAGACATTTCAGCCCATAACTCTCATAATACCTATTGAGTTTCCTAGGGCTTGGTCCATGCATTGTTTTGATATGTGTTACGTTAGATACAAAATTATGGTGGAACGGTTTGTCAGATACGTTACCTCACCTGGCTCCCAGAGGTATAAAATGAAGATCCAGAAACCCAATGCAAAATCTGGGCCCCCAAACTACCAGGTGACAATTATAATACTGGCGTCTTCTTATGTGGCAGGGGACCTCTTGGGCCGCAAAAGGCACCAAAACAAAGATGCAACTGCACCTCCAATAACTATGCCCTTAGGTCTGATTCATACGACCACGTTCAGTCCAGGAAAAACAGCGTTTGTGTTTGCCACATCTCCCAGACCGACCAGGGTTTCCCTGACCCGAACAGACTGGTTCATGGTAATTTATGAGTCAGTTCATATCCAGTTGTGGCTCTATTGCACTGTACTCGCATCACACTACAATATAGCCGTGATCAAATAGGAACTAATTATCATAAATTACAATCATGCAGTCAGTTCAGGTCAGGGGAGCCACAGTCGGCCTGGGAGATGTGGCCAACACCTTGGCCATTTTTCCTGGACTGAGCTTAGTCGTGTGAATCAGTCCTTAAGCATTGCTATCCTTTTTCTCTAATCTTCATAAATGTCCTGTTTGTGAACTGGCTTTCTTTCCAAAGCAGTGCCACATCTGTCCATAGGTTGAGTCTGGTATTTCATCACAGCTCTACTGTATAAGCTGCAATAGCGCACAATCTGTGTACAGGTTTGGCACTGTTTTTGGAAGAAAGAAGCCATGTTTGCCTCCCCATGAAGACCCAATGCCCCATCTTTGTACCTTTTGATGGTTGCGGCTCTTCGCCTGCTGACATCCGATCACCAAATTGGCTATATTTGGGACTTGGTCTCTTTGCGGCTCCCTGATGTTCCTGTCATCAGACATTTGGCACTGAGCAATGTCTGCACGTTGACTTTGCCCTCATTTGGGACTTTGAGCATATCTCGTGGAGTACCTTGCAGTAACCATGATGGGGATGAAAGAAGACAAGAGGTTCTTTAGACTCCACACCTGGGCTAATAAAATATGGGACAGAGCAGGGATCAGGAACCTCCAACACTCCACAACTATAACTCCCATACTACTCCTTTCAATTCTATGGGAGTTACAAGAACAGCCGAGCAAATGTGCATGCTGGGAGTTGTAGTTTCAAAGCAGCTGGAATGCAGAAGGTTGCTGACCCCTGGGGTAGAGGGTCCACCTCAGCCAAGGCCCTCATTGATTAAAGGAGTTGTCTCACTTCAGCAAATTGCATTATAATGCAGACAAAGTTAATGCAAGGCACTTACTAATGTATTGTGATTGTCCATGTTGCCTCCTTTGCTGGCTGGATTCACTTTTCCATCACATCATACACTGCTAACATCGAGGGGTTACAGCCACTGTTGCAGCGCAGATACAAGGTGACCTGGAACTGCTGCGAACGCGCGCTCCCAAACTCACGGTCACCAGAGAGGCCAGCGCCCTTTTCTACACTGTCCAAGCACAACCACCGCTGCTGAATTGCAGGGTGGTCATAACCCCTGGAAACGAGCAGTGTATAATGTGATGGAAAAATTAATCCATCCAGGAAAGGAGGCAATATGGACAATAATAATACATGCGCCTTGTATTCACTTTCTCTACATGATACATGCTATTTGCTGAAGTGACACGACCCCTTTTAAGCCAATAACTGATGATCCCTAAAGTCAGGTAAACTTGCTTTCTTTAGAAACTTTTGTGCGTTGGATCTTAACCACGTACAGCCTTCCCTGGACTTTACATATGGGGGCGTCAGGACCTCTCTGTTATGTCAGGACTGATTCTTTTTCATTTCAGGGTTCATTTTGAGTTTTTACGGCTCAGTTTGACAAAGGCATAAAAACCCCACAGAAATCCAGATTTAGAAAACGCCTCAATAATGCAGCATTAATTGGCAGATGCACAATGCTGAATCTGTAATCCTCTGTCAATGTAATGGAATGTGTTTGTGTACGTTCAATGTGACAGAACCCAGGACTGCAAAGTCATTATCTGCTATTAATGATGCCAAACACACAACTAAACAAATACATAGATGTTCATAATATTTTATCTCTGTGATGTCCATCAGGGGTGCAGCAATTTGTAACCATCAGAACAGTTAAAGTCTGGAACCTTTGTAAGACGATGTTTACTTATCCACAGAGGAATTTCTGAGGCTCCAGGTGTTCCTTCTCCAAAACCTTAAATCGTCAGGCTAAACCGCTGCCAGCCGCCATGCGTGTCCTTACAGCTGGAAGCGCTGCAGTGTTTCTGGGAAGGCATCCGCCTCAAAGTCAATTCTCAAAGGACATAATTTAAAGGGGTTGTCCAGGGTTTTAACATTGATGGCCTATCGCTAGGACAGGCCATCGATATCTGATCCGTGGGGATCTGACAGCAGGCCCCTCTACCGATCTACTGTTTTGCTGTAGCTCTGGTGCTGGAGCTACACAGCTCCGTCCATTGTGTAAAGGGCGGAGGTGGTAACTGCAGTGCTGTTCCCATTCACTCCGATGGCAGCGGCTCTGTCCACTACACAATGGACGGAGCTGTGTAGTTCCAGCAACAGACTTGCAATAAAATAGCTGATCGTGGGGGTGACGGTGACCACCGCCAATCAGAACAAAATCCAGGACAACCCCTTTAAAGTAGAGGTAGGAGATCTGACATTGCAGCTGTCATTTGGGCCGAGCTGTGATAGCATACCCAGTCCATGGGCAGGAACCAACCAGCATGTTTTGATGATCTCGGGAAGGAGGAATCTGGCCTCACACCATGAAGCATCTCGCCTACTGAGCTATTTGTTGACCCAGCCCATGGATTTTGCCTTTGTTTTGCTCCTTTAGATGCCTGCTACTTGTAGTTTGACCCCTCTGACTTTCACTCTTGGCCCATCTCCTGATAATGTCTTTGTCTCATCCTACAGCTTCTTGAATCCTGTCCGCATCCCTGGTGATGACACCTTGCATAGTTCCTGACCGGTTCTGTTCCAGACATTCCTAGCAACATATCTGCTGCCAGTCGTTGACTACTCTGGGGACAATAACCTGGGAATCTAACTGGGAAATTCAATACCTTCATGCGGGGTTAAGGGTGAGAAATGGTGAGATTCCTTGGGCTCTGCACTTCCACCTAGGTAGCACCAAACTGATCGTGGTTCAAGGATCCACTTCAGTGAGAAGTGATGAAGTCCTAAAGAGGTATAGGGTTCTAGATTCTGCATAAAACTCATTCACTGTATTCTGTAACCATTAAAGGGACTGTCCCACCATAACAACTCATCATAGGATAGGTGGCAAGTATCTCATCACTGGGGTCTTACCACTGGGACTCCCAACTATTACAAGAACAGGGTCCCAGAGTCCCTGGAGTGAATGAAACAAGAGTCACATATGCATAATGTAGCTCCACGAAATCCCTATGGGACTGATGGAGATGGCAGAGCACAGTCCCAGAGAGAAAGGAGAACAGCATGAACATCTTTCCATTTACTCTAGCACCCTTCTCTCGTGATCAGTTCTCATGGTGGGACATATACAAGATACAAGGAAGGTCTGCATCGGAGCTGTATACACTGAACAGTAGTCTTTTTTTTTATCAAAACTGTTTTCAAAGTTTCTATATTGTTTGAGATAGTGAAGCCCTAAAAATGGTTGAAAAAGTATACACACCCATCAAACTGGTTGTTTAAGTTTTAAGAACCATGTTGCTTAATGAAGAAGGTGTCATAAGCTGTAGCTTCTCAATGGACAACAGAGCCGAAGTCTCATGGGCCCCTCTGTATGAATGTGTCACCCTCATCTATGGAGGGGCTATATTGGTTACACAGCAGTGTACCTACATAACTGTGATCATATGGCCATGTGTCCCTGAGGTCTATATCTTGGCCTAGAGACCAAAATGACATGGTGAGTGAATTACAAAGTTCATGCCGAGGGCAGTTAGGTTTGTTCTCCAACCCTTCATGTCCCAGAGGATCTTCAGACAAACTATACAAGAACCGTCCTTATGGTATCCTATATATAGCATAGGGAATTGCTAATCCCAGGGTCAGGCTCGTCTACCAGAGTATCTTCTGGTGGGTCCAGGCTCTGATGCCAAAGTGGACCCCAAAGTTCCAGGATAAAAAACCTTTTTAGAGCCAATCAATTGCCACTGGGGTCTATTTCTTTGATTTAATTAAAACCTATGAGATTTTATTGATGACATAGTGGTTGGGCCCCGGGAATAATTTCCTGTGATGGTCACAGGGAAGCCCAGTCCGCCCCCCCGGTCAATCAGCCTTTTATTGGAATCATAGGGTTTAAGGTTTTGCTTCATTAGAAGGATACACTATGGACTATAGCAGTGATGGCTAACCTCCGACACTCCAGCTGTGGTGAAACTACAACTCCCAGCATACTCCATTCATTTCTGTGGAGTTCTGAGAAGAACCAAGCAAGTGTACATCTTGGGAGTTGTAGTATTACCACAGCTGGAGTGCCGAAGGGTTAGCCATCACAGGACTACACATATTATATACATGCACACCCTGTATTTCTATATCTGTGGAACTAGTCTTACATTTCAATAAGAATTTTATAACACATAAAGCAGAAGATATTTGGCAAAGGTTATGTGATAGTTGGAGGACAACATGAACATTGCAGAAAAGGTCGTTGGCTCCAAAGACGAGAACATGATAAACCTGCATCTGCTGAGACAAACCCTCGCTCAGCCTACGTATAGCGTGTGAGCAAGTAGTGAGGGCAGCGATAGAGTTACTGGGAGATGTCACCTACAGAGTTATCTTTATTCAAAATATTATATCTATCTACATCTTTCATATCTCTGATCTCTATCCAGCTATCCACAGTACGTATCTCTCTAATCTCATATTTATCTACCTATAGATGTATTTAAGATCAGTAATATCTTTCCATGGCTGTCTCTCTCTCTTAATCTTTATCTAATTATCTATCTATATCTCCAAGGCTCTGTTAACGTCTCCGTTTTTTGCTTTCATTGGAGGTAAATGTTGGGAGTATTCTCTAACATTCTCTGATAAAAAACACCGCCGGCATAAGCCAATGTTTAGGCATCAATCTAATATCGCTCAGATATCTATCCATTTCATGTCTACCTACGTATCCAATATCCATCATATCTGTCTACCGGTATCTAATATCTCACAGTTATCTATCCATCTCATGTCTATCCATCTACCTACCAAATTATCTATGTAATATCTGTATCTATCCATCTCATGTCTATCTCCCTATCTATCTAATATCGATCTATCTCTATCTGTCAACTATCTAATATCTGTCAGATATTTATTCATCTCATGTCTTTCAATCTATCTAATCTCTATCTTCCTATCTATATAATATCTATCTATCTATCTATCTCATATCTATCTAATATCTATGTGATATCTATTAATCTCATGTCTATCCATCTATGTAATATCTGTATCTATCTATCACATGTCTATCTCTCTAGCTAATATCGATATCTATCTATCTATCTCCCTTTCCATCTCTGTCAACTATCTAGTATCTCACAGATATCTATCCATCTCATGTCTATCCATCTAATATCTATCTATCTATCTCTGTCAACTATCTAATATCTCTCTGATACCTATCCATCTCATGTCTATCCATCTATCTCCCTATCTATCTATCTCTGTCAACTATCTAATATCTCTCTGATACCTATTCATCTCATGTCTTTCCATCTATCTAATCTCTATCTTCCTATCTATATAATATCTCCATATCTATCTATCTAATATCTCTTTGATATCTATTCATCTCATGTCTATCCATCTATGTAATATGTGTATAATCCATCGCATGTCTATCTCTCCATCTATCTATCTATCTATCTCTATCTGTCAACTATCTAATATCTCTCTGATATCTATTCATCTCATGTATTTCCATCTATCTAATCTCAATCTTCCTATCTATATAATATCTCCATATTTATCTATCTAATATCTCTCAGATATCTATTCATCTCATGTCTTTCCATCTATCTAATCTCCATCTTCCTATCTATACAATATCTCCATATCTATCTATATAATATCTCTCTGATATCTATCCATCTCATGTCGGTCTATCCTACAATGTAGACAGTACATATGTAATTATGGATACAGTAAGCTGATACTGTATACATTCCTGAACTGTAGCCATCTACATGTCCTCATACTGTACATCCTATCACTTGGTTATTATTAAGGCACAGTCCAGAGCAGGCGTCCTGTCCGCTGTCCGCACCTCAGACTCCACAGACCCCATTCCCCATCATCAGAAAGTATCTGAGAATGGAGCAGTTTATCTGTCATCTGCTCCCCACACCCTCCTCGCTTTCTCCCACCCCTGTGTTATGGCAGCGCAGATTTTCCTGGCCTCGTACCACGACTCTAGCGTTCCAGGGGCAAATGCCAACAGTGAGCAGCAGCCAGAGAACAGAAACCAACCAAGGGAATGTTATCAGAGATGATGACAGGACTATGGGCAGCGCCGGCTCTGCTGTGCAGCATCTTCATCAGCACCTGAACCATCGTCAGAACAAAGCCGGAAAGCGTATACTGTACCAGCAAAACTCCTAATTTCTACATTCTTCAAATTAACTGCTTGGTGATCCCTAAATCATCTCTCTCTACAGAACCCAGCCCCTCCCTGCATTACATGCACAGCCTATTCAATTCAAAGGGTACCATGTAATGCTTCATTTCTCCTGTGGAGGCGCTGCAGGGAAAATGGACACGTGTTGCCTGTTTCTCCAGCAGATTAGGCCTACAACTTGTGATCAGGTTACGGTCAGAGGACCCTTCCAACAAGATGGGATTAAAAAAGGTGGACGACCCCTTTGGATGAACTTACCTGTAGAGGTGATTAATGAATGTGACATTAATGAAAAGTAACATTTGAGCATAATAATAATATTATTAGTGATACAAAAATAATTTACACTTCTGCACTGCCCCTTTCTGTAAATAATAATATTTTTGAAAGCATCATCTAACTCCTCTGTGACATCACCGATGAGATCACTGATTTTGCGGTGTTAACAATGAGGTCATTAGCTGCTTTGTATCCAACAACTACGAGATTTCCTGTGTGCTTAGTAAATTTAATCTGAGCCGCAGCTGCAGTTCTCTGTAAGGTCATAGCAACTACTACTGACACGCATACATAAGATCTATAGGTTAAACTTTGAGAATCATATAGTTTTAGGTCAAATATTCATTAATATATCTTTAGCGAGGCTGAAACTCAGTTTTTCCTGAAACAGGGGTCCTAATCCCCTGCATATGCAAAGAGTTAAATGATAAAAATCTGACTGCCTAGAGCCACCACTAGGGGGTGACATTCAGTATACAGATTGAATCCAATAATAAACGTCTTCAGTTAAAGTGTTTTTCTCATGAAAAGCATTTATTGCCTACAGGATCAATGATAAATGTATGGTTTCTGGAGGACGGAGGGGGGATCTCAAGTGGAGCGGTGCTCACGCAAACACTTTTCCGCTTTGTTTAATCCCTATGGAGCTGACAGAGATAGCTCAGCGCTGTACTCCGCTATCTTTGAATAAAGCGCCAGTGCATATACAGGATCCCTGTTCTAGTGATTGGTGAGCCCTCAATAATCATACCTTTATGACTGCGTCTGCAGATAGGTGTAACCCCCTTTACTCCCCCTAGTGGCGGATGGAGGCAGCCAACCTTTTATTACTCAGTTCTGTGTGTGAAGGGAAGCTGGGAATTTGGACATCAGTATTAGAGACTTGGCTCTTTCCATGGCTAGCCATGTGGCTTTAGAAAAGGTCAGCAGGAGCACAGCAGTTTCTTACTGTTAGTTAAACTTTGTTGGCAGATCCTTAATATCTTAAAGGGGTGGTCTGAGTTTTTACTTTTAATTCAGTGACACTATTAGAATAATAATAATTAAAAACAATTATACTCATTGTCCCAACCCCCCTTTGTTTCATTGTCACTTCTCCGTCTTCCCCACCAGGCTTCTGCATCAGTAAAATACCGCCCCGGACTGCTGCAGCCAATCACTGACCTCAGTGGCCTAGTGCCATATACCAATGAGGACAGTCATCTCTGCGGTGGCGAGAAGTTAAATCCTACAGAGCTGGAATGGAGAGCGTTTGAGATGGTGAATATACGTTTATTATTCAAATAACGTCCCGGCCTTTATTTTTTTTTATAAAATGTATTCTGCTTGTCCTGGCTCTTTAACTTCCTCTTCGTTTGGACAGCAGATGGCCTCACTTAACTCTCTCGGTCAGGCCATCACTGTGGCAAGAGACAGCCCCCCCCCTCCCCTGTGGTGACTCAATCACAGCATTGCGCATTACACTGGTAAATGCAATGCTCTTCTGTGGCCATTTTTATCTAGACCTATAAAGATAACAATAGAGCTGTCATACCATTATCCAAATTCTTCTAATCTATAATGATAGCAGAAAACTCGTTCCCCTCACAGCAACAGTAAACTGACAATGGGTTCCCTGTGTATATTGAAGTTTTATCTGTGCGGACTACTACAGAAGGACACAATTTTGTATTTAATTTTCAATGGTATACTACTGCTAAAACAAAAAATAGCAAAAAATTCAATAAAGTGTTATGGCAGAGGGTGTGGCCCCAACTGAGTCAAGGAGAAGTAGACAGTCATCAGGGGTCAAAAACTAAAACGTAACTTTTACTTCATATATGATAAAAACACATCTCTCAAAATTTTAAATAAACAATCAAACCAGGTCACATAAATATGTATACCCCTTATGACTCCAACAATACAGAGCGGTACTCACAAACTGGTGCACAGCGGCACCAGAAAACCTCAGTGCACGGCGGCACCAACAAAATAGTGCTCGATGGCACAAGTGTAATGGGGTGTCTTACCCCACGGGTAAAAGTGATCCAGACACCTCCGTTCATTCGGTACTTCCAGGGTTGTCCGTTGTTTGCGGTTAGGCCAAGGTTGTAGAGAGGGATGGTGGTTACCTATATCTCCTTATAAAGGCCCTGATAGAGGTCCTACAATAACCCTTAGAGCCTAACCACGGAGTACCCACTAAACTGGGTCCTCATCCGGAACCTAACCCTGGAATTGCATTTCCTAAAACGCCCTATTCTATTAGATCCCGACATGCATGTTTCTGAGGCTGGTAGCCTCTCATCAGGGGAACAAGCATGGGCAGAGGGCCATTGAGGTACCAGGGAACTTAGTCCCCGGCATACAAAACTACGCCGGTAAGTGTCACTAGACAACTGGGGGGGGGGGGGTAGATGATCAATGCCCTCCTCTAGTTAAACGGGTCAAGGTAAACTCTGTGGGCAAAGATGATACCTTGGACGTACCGAATGAACGGAGGGGTTTATTTAATATTTTGAGGGATGTGTTTTTATCATATATAAAGTAAAAGTTACGTTTTAGCTTTTTGACCCCTGATCACTACTTCTCATGATCGACTTCTTCTACTGCTGTAATTTGGAGTGATCGCTGGAATAGTCAGCTAATTGTTATTTCGCAACTGAGTCAACCAACAAGCTGCAGTTTTCTTTCCGTCATGGGATGCGGAGCAAAATGGATCCGGCATGACCCACAATGCAAGTCAATGGGGACGGATCCGTTTTCTCTGACACAATAGAAAACGGATTCATCATTGCTATGTTAAAGATAATACAACCGTATCATTCATAACGGACGCAGATGGTTGTATCATCAGTAACAGAAGCGTTTTTGACGATCTCTGCCAGATCAGGCAAAATTGCAAGTGTGAAAGTAGCCTTACATTAGATACAGAGATCTGGACTTTGCTGCAGGAAACCACCAAACCGCTACCTCCCGAAGAAGTCCTGGTGTGTTTGACAGCTGACTCGTGGGGTTAGAGACAGCGGTGCGGGGCAGGGGCAACGAAAGATCAAGTACAACCGTTGTCAGTAACAGGTCGAGGTCAGGATGGGCAGAGTTCGGGCGAATATGTGAAACAGAACCGAGGTCAGGGCAGGCAGAACAGGGTCAGTGGGTAAATCAGGCAGAGGTGTGTACACAGGCAGACAACAAAACCACACATCTTTGCAAGGAACTATAGAGCGAGGAACCTTATTACTCAGGCCTTAAAAGTTCACAGGTTGCCAGCCACTTGCAGGTGAAGGTTGGGATGCAATCGCTGGTCCTTTAAGTGTCAGAGGGGTAATGCATGTGTGCCCTACGTGTGCATGGTGGAGGATGGCTGGCAACAAGCTGCAGCCTGAGGAAGGAGACAAAGGAGGCCCGGTCGGCGGATCTTGGCGTGGAAGAGCAGCGGAAGGTGGGCCTGGTCCAACAATGAGTTTATCAGGTTGCTACGGTCACAAAAAAAATTTCTACGAATATTGAGTTAAAAAAAAAAACACCCCTTTAAGACAATATTTCAGTGTTTTCAAACATTAACACTGTTATTGGATTTTGTACTCTTGCCCACTCGTCTCCCTGCCTGCCGTAAGAGCATTCATGTAACACATAAGGTGACTGTCAACATCTGCATACATCTCTTTATTAAGTCCAAGTCTTAAAACATTATGAGGAAAAATAAAACAAAATTGAAATCCAGCAATGATAAATAATCTCAAGACTCCACTTATCTGGAAAGTGTTGGAAAAATAGATGTAAAGTCGCCCGTCCCCTCTTTTATCTATTCACTCCAAAACAAGTGTGTGAGCGGCGAGTTTATCGGATAGATGGCACTGTGCAGCAGATTTCCCATGTTACTATGAATTACAGCTGTTTATCTTACAGCCTTCTTTAAGATTAATTAAATGCAAATGCAACTCTGCGAATCATGGGAATACCTGCCAGACCTCTCATTAATACCTTCACTTAAAAACCTCTGTGCCAGGGAGTCATTAATTCGAAAAAAAATAAAAATAATTATAATAAAATATTATGACGACGGCCTCTTTGGCTGCAAAACAATTCACGGATGGCTGCCCCGTTTAGCCTAGTCACCCTCTGATCCTCCTTTTAGACCCTGTGGCCCTTTGAGGACACAATAAGGCTCCGACGATAACCTGGCAGCATAGGTAGAAATCCAGCCAAGTGTGAATGTTTGAAGCAGTAGCTTTGGCTGCCATCGAGTCGGCGAAAAAAAAAGAAAGAATTCAGGCACCATGTCATCCAGTACAAAGGATAAAAAGAGATTTATCCGGAAATTCGATGTGGCACCACATATGGTATACATGAACGCCGTTATACAACAGGCCACAGATTTTTTTTTCTCTTCTTCAGTTCTCTCCAGCATGTGAAGCTTGAAGACATGTGCAAGCATCCTAACGTTTCGAGGAATGTGTGCCTTGATAGGAGCCGGGGCGAGAAGGATGATGATGGTAGTAGCGGTGGCTCCGGAGCTGCCACACGTTTGTGGCAGATGGCTTTGTGTCAGCGATGACAAGAAGCCAGGCTCGGCTTCCTCTGCAGAGTCTGTGTTTTTTTTCTTCTCCTTTCCCTCTGATCAGGTAAATATGGGCACACTCTCGAAAGTTTCGACAAATTCTGCCTTAGGCGGCAAGTTTGTGACTTAGCCCCATCTGTCACAGATCTTTCCTGGGTTCTGCTGTAAGGAGAGACCTGAATTCACCGTTCAGAGTTGCCCAGGAATACGGAGCCGTCTCACCCTGCGGAAGGAGAGAGAGAGAAAGGGGGGAAAAAAGGATATTAACTGTTCGGTGACAGGCAGGGAGAGGTTTTTCATCCTGAAAAATTAGCAATTTCTAAACATGACCATATTGCCTTAGTGCGGATTTACATTCTCCTGCTATAAATAATACATTGTTGTTTCGCTGGAGTCATGAATAACATTTATATACTGCGTATACATATATAAAACAAGGAAATCTGAGTGTATAATATCTGACATCAATGGGGCATGCTAGGAGTTGGATTATCATTTGTCAGAGATACGTATATACAGTAGGTACATATAGGACATTTACAAATTGGTTCTCTTTTCTCGGCTTTATACTTCTGGTCTCAATAGTCCAAGTTAAGTTGTATTTTTGCGCTGGAAACAAGTGCCGGATCATCAGTTTTCTGGATGGTTGAAGTCTGATTGTGGAGTATACAGATTACATACATTATATTACAAAGTATCCCCTGTGGTTTTACATTGAACTTCAAGTAAAATGTACTGAGAGTTATAATTATAAAGGGTTAAATGTAAGCACCAGGCATGCTGCAGAACACGGGTAGGATAGATAGACAGTAAGAGAAATAGATAGATAGACAGAAAGAGAGATAGATAGATAGATAGATAGATAGATAATAGATAGATAGATGGATAGATAGATAGATAGATAGATAGAAAGATAGATAGAAAGATAGATAGATACAGAAGGGTACCAACAACAGCTCCACGTGTTGGTGTATCTATCTAGATAGGGAGCGTACCAAATATCATGGGTCCCTTAGCTAAATTTTTAATGGGGTCTAACTCAACCAGGTCCATTTTTAGCAGATAGATCAGAAAAGCTTATGATTAGTTTCCCTAATGTACATTTGCAAACATAATGCACACAGTGATGTAATTATAGTGGGACAATGCAGACGGTGATGTAGTAATAGACACAAAATGCAGACAGAGATTGTGTACTTTACGGATAATGTACTCAATGATGTTACAGTACACAAATAATGTTCAAGGTGATGTCACGGTACAGCGTTAATAAATACAGTGATGTCACAGTACATGGATAATAAACACAGTGATGTCACAGTGCAGGGATAATAAACACAGTGATGTCACAGTACAGGGATAATAAACACAGTGATGTCACAGTACAGGGATAATAAACACAGTGATGTCACAGTACAGGGATAATACACACAGTGATGTCACAGTACAGAGATAATAAACACAGTGATGTCACAGTACAGGATAATAAACACAGTGATGTCACAGTGCAGAGATAATAAACACAGTGATGTCACAGTACAGGGATAATAAACACAGTGATGTCACAGTACAGGGATAATAAACACAGTGATGTCACGGTACAGGGATAATACACACAGTGATGTCACAGTACAGGATAATAAACACAGTGATGTCACAGTACATGGATAATAAACACAGTGATGTCACAGTACAGGGATAATAAACACAGTGATGTCACAGTACAGGGATAATAAACACAGTGATGTCACAGGACAGGGATAATAAACACAGTGATGTCACAGTACAGGGATAATAAACACAGTGATGTCACAGTACAGGCATAATAAACACAGTGATGTCAAAGTACAGGGATAATAAACACAGTGATGTCACAGTACAGAGATAATAAACACAGTGATGTCACAGTACAGGATAATAAACACAGTGATGTCACAGTGCAGAGATAATAAACACAGTGATGTCACAGTACAGGGATAATAAACACAGTGATGTCACAGTACAGGATAATAAACACAGTGATGTCACAGTGCAGAGATAATAAACACAGTGATGTCACAGTACAGGCATAATAAACACAGTGATGTCACAGTACGGGTATAATACACACAGTGATGTCACAGTACAGGGATAATAAACACAGTGATGTCACGGTACAGTGATAATACACACAGTGATGTCACAGTACATGGATAATAAACACAGTAATGTCACGGTACAGCGTTAGTAAACACAGTGATGTCACAGTACATGGATAATGAACACAGTGATGTCACAGTACAGGGACAATAAACACAGTAATGTCACAGTACAGGATAATAAACACAGTAATGTCACAGTACAGGGACAATAAACACAGTAATGTCACAGTACAGGATAATAAACACAGTGATGTCACAGTACAGGGATAATACACACAGTGATGTCACAGTACAGAGATAATAAAAACTGTGATGTCACAGTACAGGGATAATAAACACAGTGATGTCACAGTAAAGAGATAATAAACACAGTGATGTCACAGTACAGGGATAATAAACACAGTGATGTCACAGTACATGGATAATAAACACAGTGATGTCACAGTAAAGAGATAATAAACACAGTGATGTCACAGTACAGGGATAAGAAACACGGTGATGTCACAGTACAGGATAATAAACACAGTGATGTCACAGTACAGAGATAATAAACACAGTGATGTCACAGTACATGGATAATAAACACAGTGATGTCACAGTACAGAGATAATAGACACAGTGATGTCACAGTACATGGATAATAAACACAGTGATGTCACAGTACAGAGATAATAAACACAGTGATGTCACAGTACAGGGATAATAAACACAGTGATGTCACAGTACAGGGATAATAAACACAGTGATGTCACAGTACAGGGAAAATAAACACAGTGATGTCACAGTACAGGATAATAAACACAGTGATGTCACAGTACAGGATAATAAACACAGTGATGTCACAGTACATGGATAATAAACACAGTGATGTCACAGTACAGGGATAATAAACACAGTGATGTCACAGTACAGGGATAATAAACACAGTGATGTCACAGTACAGGGATAATACACACAGTGATGTCACAGTACAGGATAATAAACACAGTGATGTCACAGTACAGGGATAATAAACACAGTGATGTCACAGTACAGGGATAATAAACACAGTGATGTCACAGTACAGGGATAATAAACACAGTGATGTCACAGGACAGGGATAATAAACACAGTGATGTCACAGTACAGGGATAATAAACACAGTGATGTCACAGTACAGGGATAATAAACACAGTGATGTCACAGTACAGGGATAATAAACACAGTGATGTCACAGTACAGAGATAATAAACACAGTGATGTCACAGTACAGGGATAATAAACACAGTGATGTCACAGTACAGGATAATAAACACAGTGATGTCACAGTACAGGGATAATAAACACAGTGATGTCACAGTACAGGATAATAAACACAGTGATGTCACAGTACAGAGATAATAAACACAGTGATGTCACAGTACAGGGATAATAAACACAGTGATGTCACAGTACAGGGATAATACACACAGTGATGTCACAGTACAGGGATAATAAACACAGTGATGTCACAGTACAGTGATAATACACACAGTGATGTCACAGTACAGGGATAATCAACACAGTGATGTCACAGTACAGCGATAATAAACACAGTGATGTCACAGTACAGGGATAATAAACACAGTGATGTCACAGTACAGAGATAATACACACAGTGATGTCACAGTACAGGGATAATAAACACAGTGATGTCACAGTACAGGGATAATAAACACAGTGATGTCACAGTACAGGGATAATAAACACAGTGATGTCACAGTACAGAGATAATACACACAGTGATGTCACAGTACAGAGATAATAAACACAGTGATGTCACAGTACAGGGATAATAAACACAGTGATGTCACAGTACAGAGATAATAAACACAGTGATGTCACAGTACAGGGATAATAAACACAGTGATGTCACAGTACAGGGATAATAAACACAGTGATGTCACAGTACAGAGATAATAAACACAGTGATGTCACAGTACAGAGATAATAAACACAGTGATGTCACAGTACAGGGATAATAAACACAGTGATGTCACAGTACAGAGATAATAAACACAGTGATGTCACAGTACAGGGATAATAAACACAGTGATGTCACAGTACAGAGATAATAAACACAGTGATGTCACAGTACAGGGATAATAAACACAGTGATGTCACAGTGCAGGGATAATAAACACAGTGATGTCACAGTACAGGGATAATAAACACAGTGATGTCACAGTACAGGGATAATAAACACAGTGATGTCACAGTACAGGGATAATAAACACAGTGATGTCACAGTACAGGATAATAAACACAGTGATGTCACAGTACAGGATAATAAACACAGTGATGTCACAGTACAGGGATAATAAACACAGTGATGTCACAGTACAGGGATAATAAACACAGTGATGTCACAGTACAGGGATAATAAACACAGTGATGTCACAGTACAGGGATAATAAACACAGTGATGTCACAGTACAGGATAATAAACACAGTGATGTCACAGTACAGGGATAATAAACACAGTGATGTCACAGTACAGGGATAATAAACACAGTGATGTCACAGTACAGGGATAATAAACACAGTGATGTCACAGTACAGGGATAATAAACACAGTGATGTCACAGTACAGGGATAATAAACACAGTGATGTCACAGTACAGGGATAATAAACACAGTGATGTCACAGTACAGGGATAATAAACACAGTGATGTCACAGTACAGAGATAATAAACACAGTGATGTCACAGTACAGGGATAATAAACACAGTGATGTCACAGTACAGGGATAATAAACACAGTGATGTCACAGTACAGGGATAATAAACACAGTGATGTCACAGTACAGGATAATAAACACAGTGATGTCACAGTGCAGAGATAATAAACACAGTGATGTCACAGTACAGGGATAATAAACACAGTGATGTCACAGTACAGGATAATAAACACAGTGATGTCACAGTACAGGGATAATAAACACAGTGATGTCACAGTACAGGGATAATAAACACAGTGATGTCACAGTACAGGGATAATAAACACAGTGATGTCACAGTACAGGGATAATAAACACAGTGATGTCACAGTACAGAGATAATAAACACAGTGATGTCACAGTACAGGGATAATAAACACAGTGATGTCACAGTACAGGGATAATAAACACAGTGATGTCACAGTACAGGATAATAAACACAGTGATGTCACAGTACAGGGATAATAAACACAGTGATGTCACAGTACAGGGATAATAAACACAGTGATGTCACAGTACAGGGATAATAAACACAGTGATGTCACAGTACAGAGATAATACACACAGTGATGTCACAGTACAGGGATAATAAACACAGTGATGTCACAGTACAGGGATAATAAACACAGTGATGTCACAGTACAGGATAATAAACACAGTGATGTCACAGTACAGAGATAATAAACACAGTGATGTCACAGTACAGAGATAATAAACACAGTGATGTCACAGTACAGGGATAATAAACACAGTGATGTCACAGTACAGAGATAATAAACACAGTGATGTCACAGTACAGGGATAATAAACACAGTGATGTCACAGTACAGGGATAATAAACACAGTGATGTCACAGTACAGAGATAATAAACACAGTGATGTCACAGTACAGGGATAATAAACACAGTGATGTCACAGTACAGAGATAATAAACACAGTGATGTCACAGTACAGGGATAATAAACACAGTGATGTCACAGTACAGAGATAATAAACACAGTGATGTCACAGTACAGGGATAATAAACACAGTGATGTCACAGTACAGAGATAATAAACACAGTGATGTCACAGTACAGGGATAATAAACACAGTGATGTCACAGTACAGAGATAATAAACACAGTGATGTCACAGTACAGGGATAATAAACACAGTGATGTCACAGTACAGGGATAATAAACACAGTGATGTCACAGTACAGGGATAATAAACACAGTGATGTCACAGTACAGGGATAATAAACACAGTGATGTCACAGTACAGGGATAATAAACACAGTGATGTCACAGTACAGAGATAATAAACACAGTGATGTCACAGTACAGAGATAATAAACACAGTGATGTCACAGTACAGGGATAATAAACACAGTGATGTCACAGTACAGAGATAATAAACACAGTGATGTCACAGTACAGGGATAATAAACACAGTGATGTCACAGTACAGAGATAATAAACACAGTGATGTCACAGTACAGGGATAATAAACACAGTGATGTCACAGTACAGAGATAATAAACACAGTGATGTCACAGTACAGAGATAATAAACACAGTGATGTCACAGTACAGGGATAATAAACACAGTGATGTCACAGTACAGGGATAATAAACACAGTGATGTCACAGTACAGGGATAATAAACACAGTGATGTCACAGTACAGAGATAATAAACACAGTGATGTCACAGTACAGGGATAATAAACACAGTGATGTCACAGTACAGGGATAATAAACACAGTGATGTCACAGTACAGGATAATAAACACAGTGATGTCACAGTACAGGGATAATAAACACAGTGATGTCACAGTACAGAGATAATAAACACAGTGATGTCACAGTACAGGGATAATAAACACAGTGATGTCACAGTACAGGATAATAAACACAGTGATGTCACAGTACAGAGATAATAAACACAGTGATGTCACAGTACAGGGATAATAAACACAGTGATGTCACAGTACAGGGATAATAAACACAGTGATGTCACAGTACAGGGATAATAAACACAGTGATGTCACAGTACAGGGATAATAAACACAGTGATGTCACAGTACAGGGATAATAAACACAGTGATGTCACAGTACAGGGATAATAAACACAGTGATGTCACAGTACAGGATAATAAACACAGTGATGTCACAGTACAGGGATAATAAACACAGTGATGTCACAGTACAGGGATAATAAACACAGTGATGTCACAGTACAGGGATAATAAACACAGTGATGTCACAGTACAGGGATAATAAACACAGTGATGTCACAGTACAGGGATAATAAACACAGTGATGTCACAGTACAGGGATAATAAACACAGTGATGTCACAGTACAGAGATAATAAACACAGTGATGTCACAGTACAGGGATAATAAACACAGTGATGTCACAGTACAGGGATAATAAACACAGTGATGTCACAGTACAGAGATAATAAACACAGTGATGTCACAGTACAGGGATAATAAACACAGTGATGTCACAGTACAGAGATAATAAACACAGTGATGTCACAGTACAGGGATAATAAACACAGTGATGTCACAGTACAGGGATAATAAACACAGTGATGTCACAGTACAGGGATAATAAACACAGTGATGTCACAGTACAGGATAATAAACACAGTGATGTCACAGTACAGAGATAATAAACACAGTGATGTCACAGTACAGGGATAATAAACACAGTGATGTCACAGTACAGAGATAATAAACACAGTGATGTCACAGTACAGGGATAATAAACACAGTGATGTCACAGTACAGGGATAATAAACACAGTGATGTCACAGTACAGGGATAATAAACACAGTGATGTCACAGTACAGGGATAATAAACACAGTGATGTCACAGTACAGGGATAATAAACACAGTGATGTCACAGTACAGAGATAATAAACACAGTGATGTCACAGTACAGGGATAATAAACACAGTGATGTCACAGTACAGAGATAATAAACACAGTGATGTCACAGTACAGGGATAATAAACACAGTGATGTCACAGTACAGGGATAATAAACACAGTGATGTCACAGTACAGAGATAATAAACACAGTGATGTCACAGTACAGGGATAATAAACACAGTGATGTCACAGTACAGGGATAATAAACACAGTGATGTCACAGTACAGGGATAATAAACACAGTGATGTCACAGTACAGAGATAATAAACACAGTGATGTCACAGTACAGGGATAATAAACACAGTGATGTCACAGTACAGGGATAATAAACACAGTGATGTCACAGTACAGGGATAATAAACACAGTGATGTCACAGTACAGAGATAATAAACACAGTGATGTCACAGTACAGGGATAATAAACACAGTGATGTCACAGTACAGGATAATAAACACAGTGATGTCACAGTACAGGGATAATAAACACAGTGATGTCACAGTACAGGGATAATAAACACAGTGATGTCACAGTACAGAGATAATAAACACAGTGATGTCACAGTACAGGGATAATAAACACAGTGATGTCACAGTACAGAGATAATAAACACAGTGATGTCACAGTACAGAGATAATAAACACAGTGATGTCACAGTACAGAGATAATAAACACAGTGATGTCACAGTACAGAGATAATAAACACAGTGATGTCACAGTACAGGGATAATAAACACAGTGATGTCACAGTACAGGGATAATAAACACAGTGATGTCACAGTACAGGATAATAAACACAGTGATGTCACAGTACAGGGATAATAAACACAGTGATGTCACAGTACAGGGATAATAAACACAGTGATGTCACAGTACAGGGATAATAAACACAGTGATGTCACAGTACAGGGATAATAAACACAGTGATGTCACAGTACAGGGATAATAAACACAGTGATGTCACAGTACAGAGATAATAAACACAGTGATGTCACAGTACAGGGATAATAAACACAGTGATGTCACAGTACAGGGATAATAAACACAGTGATGTCACAGTACAGGATAATAAACACAGTGATGTCACAGTACAGAGATAATAAACACAGTGATGTCACAGTACAGAGATAATAAACACAGTGATGTCACAGTACAGGGATAATAAACACAGTGATGTCACAGTACAGGGATAATAAACACAGTGATGTCACAGTACAGAGATAATAAACACAGTGATGTCACAGTACAGAGATAATAAACACAGTGATGTCACAGTACAGGGATAATAAACACAGTGATGTCACAGTACAGAGATAATAAACACAGTGATGTCACAGTACAGGGATAATAAACACAGTGATGTCACAGTACAGGATAATAAACACAGTGATGTCACAGTACAGGGATAATAAACACAGTGATGTCACAGTACAGGGATAATAAACACAGTGATGTCACAGTACAGGGATAATAAACACAGTGATGTCACAGTACAGAGATAATAAACACAGTGATGTCACAGTACAGGGATAATAAACACAGTGATGTCACAGTACAGAGATAATAAACACAGTGATGTCACAGTACAGGATAATAAACACAGTGATGTCACAGTACAGGGATAATAAACACAGTGATGTCACAGTACAGGGATAATAAACACAGTGATGTCACAGTACAGGGATAATAAACACAGTGATGTCACAGTACAGGGATAATAAACACAGTGATGTCACAGTACAGAGATAATAAACACAGTGATGTCACAGTACAGGGATAATAAACACAGTGATGTCACAGTACAGAGATAATAAACACAGTGATGTCACAGTACAGGGATAATAAACACAGTGATGTCACAGTACAGGGATAATAAACACAGTGATGTCACAGTACAGGGATAATAAACACAGTGATGTCACAGTACAGGGATAATAAACACAGTGATGTCACAGTACAGGGATAATAAACACAGTGATGTCACAGTACAGGATAATAAACACAGTGATGTCACAGTACAGGGATAATAAACACAGTGATGTCACAGTACAGGGATAATAAACACAGTGATGTCACAGTACAGGATAATAAACACAGTGATGTCACAGTACAGGGATAATAAACACAGTGATGTCACAGTACAGGGATAATAAACACAGTGATGTCACAGTACAGGGATAATAAACACAGTGATGTCACAGTACAGAGATAATAAACACAGTGATGTCACAGTACAGAGATAATAAACACAGTGATGTCACAGTACAGGGATAATAAACACAGTGATGTCACAGTACAGGGATAATAAACACAGTGATGTCACAGTACAGAGATAATAAACACAGTGATGTCACAGTACAGGGATAATAAACACAGTGATGTCACAGTACAGGGATAATAAACACAGTGATGTCACAGTACAGGGATAATAAACACAGTGATGTCACAGTACAGGGATAATAAACACAGTGATGTCACAGTACAGGGATAATAAACACAGTGATGTCACAGTACAGGGATAATAAACACAGTGATGTCACAGTACAGGGATAATAAACACAGTGATGTCACAGTACAGAGATAATAAACACAGTGATGTCACAGTACAGAGATAATAAACACAGTGATGTCACAGTACAGAGATAATAAACACAGTGATGTCACAGTACAGGGATAATAAACACAGTGATGTCACAGTACAGAGATAATAAACACAGTGATGTCACAGTACAGAGATAATAAACACAGTGATGTCACAGTACAGGGATAATAAACACAGTGATGTCACAGTACAGGGATAATAAACACAGTGATGTCACAGTACAGAGATAATAAACACAGTGATGTCACAGTACAGGGATAATAAACACAGTGATGTCACAGTACAGGGATAATAAACACAGTGATGTCACAGTACAGGGATAATAAACACAGTGATGTCACAGTACAGGGATAATAAACACAGTGATGTCACAGTACAGAGATAATAAACACAGTGATGTCACAGTACAGGGATAATAAACACAGTGATGTCACAGTACAGGGATAATAAACACAGTGATGTCACAGTACAGGGATAATAAACACAGTGATGTCACAGTACAGAGATAATAAACACAGTGATGTCACAGTACAGGGATAATAAACACAGTGATGTCACAGTACAGGGATAATAAACACAGTGATGTCACAGTACAGAGATAATAAACACAGTGATGTCACAGTACAGAGATAATAAACACAGTGATGTCACAGTACAGAGATAATAAACACAGTGATGTCACAGTACAGGGATAATAAACACAGTGATGTCACAGTACAGAGATAATAAACACAGTGATGTCACAGTACAGAGATAATAAACACAGTGATGTCACAGTACAGGGATAATAAACACAGTGATGTCACAGTACAGGGATAATAAACACAGTGATGTCACAGTACAGGGATAATAAACACAGTGATGTCACAGTACAGGGATAATAAACACAGTGATGTCACAGTACAGAGATAATAAACACAGTGATGTCACAGTACAGGGATAATAAACACAGTGATGTCACAGTACAGGGATAATAAACACAGTGATGTCACAGTACAGGGATAATAAACACAGTGATGTCACAGTACAGGGATAATAAACACAGTGATGTCACAGTACAGAGATAATAAACACAGTGATGTCACAGTACAGGGATAATAAACACAGTGATGTCACAGTACAGGGATAATAAACACAGTGATGTCACAGTACAGGGATAATAAACACAGTGATGTCACAGTACAGAGATAATAAACACAGTGATGTCACAGTACAGAGATAATAAACACAGTGATGTCACAGTACAGGGATAATAAACACAGTGATGTCACAGTACAGGGATAATAAACACAGTGATGTCACAGTACAGGGATAATAAACACAGTGATGTCACAGTACAGGGATAATAAACACAGTGATGTCACAGTACAGAGATAATAAACACAGTGATGTCACAGTACAGGGATAATAAACACAGTGATGTCACAGTACAGGGATAATAAACACAGTGATGTCACAGTACAGGGATAATAAACACAGTGATGTCACAGTACAGAGATAATAAACACAGTGATGTCACAGTACAGGGATAATAAACACAGTGATGTCACAGTACAGGGATAATAAACACAGTGATGTCACAGTACAGGGATAATAAACACAGTGATGTCACAGTACAGAGATAATAAACACAGTGATGTCACAGTACAGAGATAATAAACACAGTGATGTCACAGTACAGAGATAATAAACACAGTGATGTCACAGTACAGGGATAATAAACACAGTGATGTCACAGTACAGAGATAATAAACACAGTGATGTCACAGTACAGAGATAATAAACACAGTGATGTCACAGTACAGAGATAATAAACACAGTGATGTCACAGTACAGAGATAATAAACACAGTGATGTCACAGTACAGGGATAATAAACACAGTGATGTCACAGTACAGAGATAATAAACACAGTGATGTCACAGTACAGAGATAATAAACACAGTGATGTCACAGTACAGGGATAATAAACACAGTGATGTCACAGTACAGGGATAATAAACACAGTGATGTCACAGTACAGGGATAATAAACACAGTGATGTCACAGTACAGGGATAATAAACACAGTGATGTCACAGTACAGGGATAATAAACACAGTGATGTCACAGTACAGGGATAATAAACACAGTGATGTCACAGTACAGAGATAATAAACACAGTGATGTCACAGTACAGGGATAATAAACACAGTGATGTCACAGTACAGAGATAATAAACACAGTGATGTCACAGTACAGAGATAATAAACACAGTGATGTCACAGTACAGGGATAATAAACACAGTGATGTCACAGTACAGGGATAATAAACACAGTGATGTCACAGTACAGGGATAATAAACACAGTGATGTCACAGTACAGGATAATAAACACAGTGATGTCACAGTACAGGGATAATAAACACAGTGATGTCACAGTACAGTGATAATAAACACAGTGATGTCACAGTACAGGATAATAAACACAGTGATGTCACAGTACAGAGATAATAAACACAGTGATGTCACAGTACAGAGATAATAAACACAGTGATGTCACAGTACAGGGATAATAAACACAGTGATGTCACAGTACAGGGATAATAAACACAGTGATGTCACAGTACAGAGATAATAAACACAGTGATGTCACAGTACAGAGATAATAAACACAGTGATGTCACAGTACAGGGATAATAAACACAGTGATGTCACAGTACAGAGATAATAAACACAGTGATGTCACAGTACAGGGATAATAAACACAGTGATGTCACAGTACAGGGATAATAAACACAGTGATGTCACAGTACAGGGATAATAAACACAGTGATGTCACAGTACAGGGATAATAAACACAGTGATGTCACAGTACAGGGATAATAAACACAGTGATGTCACAGTACAGAGATAATAAACACAGTGATGTCACAGTACAGAGATAATAAACACAGTGATGTCACAGTACAGAGATAATAAACACAGTGATGTCACAGTACAGGGATAATAAACACAGTGATGTCACAGTACAGAGATAATAAACACAGTGATGTCACAGTACAGGGATAATAAACACAGTGATGTCACAGTACAGGGATAATAAACACAGTGATGTCACAGTACAGGATAATAAACACAGTGATGTCACAGTACAGAGATAATAAACACAGTGATGTCACAGTACAGGGATAATAAACACAGTGATGTCACAGTACAGAGATAATAAACACAGTGATGTCACAGTACAGGGATAATAAACACAGTGATGTCACAGTACAGGGATAATAAACACAGTGATGTCACAGTACAGGGATAATAACATAGTGATGTCACAGTACAGGGATAATAAACACAGTGATGTCACAGTACAGGATAATAAACACAGTGATGTCACAGTACAGGGATAATAAACACAGTGATGTCACAGTACAGGGATAATAAACACAGTGATGTCACAGTACAGGGATAATAAACACAGTGATGTCACAGTACAGAATAATAAACACAGTGATGTCACAGTACAGAGATAATAAACACAGTGATGTCACAGTACAGGGATAATAAACACAGTGATGTCACAGTACAGGGATAATAAACATGTGATGTCACAGTACAGGGATAATAAACACAGTGATGTCACAGTACAGGATAATAAACACAGTGATGTCACAGTACAGGGATAATAAACACAGTGATGTCACAGTACAGTGATAATAAACACAGTGATGTCACAGTACAGGATAATAAACACAGTGATGTCACAGTACAGAGATAATAAACACAGTGATGTCACAGTACAGGAATAATAAACACAGTGATGTCACAGTACAGGGATAATAAACACAGTGATGTCACAGTACAGGGATAATAAACACAGTGATGTCACAGTACAGGGATAATAAACACAGTGATGTCACAGTACAGAGATAATAAACACAGTGATGTCACAGTACAGAATAATAAACACAGTGATGTCACAGTACAGGGATAATAAACACAGTGATGTCACAGTACAGGGATAATAAACACAGTGATGTCACAGTACAGAGATAATAAAACACAGTGATGTCACAGTACAGGGATAATAAACACAGTGATGTCACAGTACAGGGATAATAAACACAGTGATGTCACAGTACAGAGATAATAAAACACAGTGATGTCACAGTACAGGGATAATAAACACAGTGATGTCACAGTACAGGGATAATAAACACAGTGATGTCACAGTACAGGGATAATAAACACAGTGATGTCACAGTACAGGGATAATAAACACAGTGATGTCACAGTACAGAGATAATAAACACAGTGATGTCACAGTACAGGGATAATAAACACAGTGATGTCACAGTACAGGGATAATAAACACAGTGATGTCACAGTACAGGGATAATAAACACAGTGATGTCACAGTACAGGGATAATAAACACAGTGATGTCACAGTACAGGGATAATAAACACAGTGATGTCACAGTACAGGGATAATAAACACAGTGATGTCACAGTACAGGGATAATAAACACAGTGATGTCACAGTACAGAATAATTCACACAGTGATGTCACTGTACATGGATAATAAACACAATGATGTCACAGTACATGGATAATAAACACAGTGATGTCACAGTACAGGATAATAAACACAGTGATGTCACAGTACAGGATAATAAACACAGTGATGTCACAGTACAGGATAATAAACACAGTGATGTCACAGTACAGGATAATAAACACAGTGATGTCACAGTACATGGATAATAAACACAGTGATGTCACAGTACAGGGATAATACACACAGTGATGTCACAGTACAGGGATAATAAACACAATGATGTCACAGTACATGGATAATAAACACAGTGATGTCACAGTACAGGGTAATAAACACAGTGTTGTCACAGTACAGAATAATTAACACAGTGATGTCACTGTACATGGATAATAAACACAGTGATGTCACAGTACATGGATAATAAACACAGTGATGTCACAGTACAGGGATAATAAACACAGTGATGTCACAGTACAGGGATAATAAACACAGTGATGTCACAGTACAGGATAATAAACACAGTGATGTCACAGTACAGGATAATAAACACAGTGATGTCACAGTACAGAAATAGCGAGTGATCTTACAACACATCATTATACAAACAGTGATGTGGGTGTAATGCACACAGTGATTCGACTAGATAGATATAATACTGCCATACACAGCCTTAATACAGTAAGATCAAATAGTTTCCAATATACGGCATCCATATGATATTGCTAGAGCTCACATAATACTGCCATATACAGCACAAATAATACCACAGGATGGTTCCCAAATAATACATAGTATCCAAATAATATTCCCCCTTAAAGATCCAACACAACAATTTAATTCCAATAGAATACCACCATAGAATGATAAATATGGCCCGAGTGGTTTTAGTCTGATCCTCAGGGGCCCCGAGTGGTTTACCATCCTCAGGGGCAATTTCCTATTTTTCATCCTATAATATCGTCGGCCACTGATTACACAGATCTTTCTAACACTGGGTAAGAAGATGAATAATTCCATGGTGTATACAACAAACAGCCCTCTCTTCTAATGGGGATGCTACCTGGATCGGTAATGAAAGAGAACATAAAGAAGAGGAAACCGACTTAAATGAGTAACAACGAAGAAACAGACAAAAAAGTCTCAGATGGCGACAGGAAGGAGATGAGCAGTGAAGGTAAATATTAAAGTAAAGACAGGGAAACGGAGCCAGATTCTAGTTCACAAGGCCTCCGCTACTGTATGTGAAAGCTGTTCTTCATTAAGTGACAATAGTCTGGTCTTCAGAGCGATTGGGAAGCATCATTAGGACTTGGTGCGGTTTTGCTGCACATCAATGAGAATCAGCCTCGGCTGGTGGCGGAGACGACTCCGATATGTTTGTGCCTTCAGGCTGGAGACATTATTTGTACATGGATACGAGACTATATGATAAGTGGCTCATCATATAACAATGCAAACATGGCCTAATTAGCTTGAGGAGTCCTTATTTCCAGACATAGACAAGGCACAATCTACTATTCCTCTGTTACTGCTTTACTTAAGCTACAGCTGTCTGATCTACAAGGAAAAGTTTTCTCTCCTAGAAAGGATCAAGGCAATGATGAAGAAGAAGAACAAACAAAAAAAAAAAAAAACTGGCAACATACATAAAATCATGCTTGCTGGACGTTTTTCCACCTGTAGAAAGCTTCACTATACTGAAGGACCATGGACAGGTCTAAACCAAGGCCATATGTATGTCCTATAAGGGACATGATCGAGGATGGTGCATCACTAGTGACTCTCTTCTTTAAGCTAGAATGGAGAACTGCTATGTAGAGGTGGACCAGACATATCAATGCAAAACATGGTTGGCCATTCATTTAAAAGGCCACTATGTCATAATATATTTTTCCAGCAGTCTACAGACCAGGCGTTACAAAGCAATGGCAGCAGGAGTTGAAGCAGACAGACTGCCCCCGTCTTTGTGAGATAACCCCTCTAAAAGCCCCTCTAGTTTCTGCGCTGTTAATACAACATATTGTTTCCTGTTTGAAATAAGGCTGCCTGTACGGCATGCTTTGGAGAGGTCATCCATTTGTAATCAGTGTGAATCCAACCCTCAGGAGTGCCAAGGATCAGAAGAATGCTAGCTAAGTGGCACTGCAGGCCCTTCATCGTAGTGCATTACATAGTGAAACCCATGTGGTCGTAGCTATGTGGCTCCTCAATCAGGAAAAAACCTGCCAGCTGTATGTGGCTTCCAATCCACAGTGTCAACCCTGGTGATATATTACTGAAGATGAGCCCATCGCTTAAGTCAGTGGGTCTAAACCAGGGATGCTCAACCTGCGGCCCTCTAGCTGTTGTTAAACTACAACTCCCACCATGCTCTGCTGCAGGCTGATAGCAGTAGGTTATCCAGGAATGCTGGGAGTTGTAGTTTTGCAACAGCTGGAGGGCCGCAGGTTGGGCATCCCTGGTCTAAACGTTACTCAGTCTTGGGAAGTCCAAACCAGCTGCAGACCCCCCCCTTCTCCAGTATATTATGAAACCATGTCTCTACTCTGACGTTAGTGGATGGGCGCACGGTTTGCCAACTACCACGCCTCACTGATGTATCTCCTTGGCCATTTTTCTTTGGCACAACATCTCTTCTCAAACAATATAGGAGAGATGAGGCACCGGTAAAACATGTAGAGATGCATTGCCTCCACGTCTGCTTAGAACCAGTCTATGGATCCCCGGAGATCCTGCTGCAGAATCCCAGGGTCGTACAGTTCCTGGGAACCATTGGTATTAACCAACAAGAATTTAAAAAGGGTCGTCCAAGATGAGAATGAAGGTCAGCTTATTGATCAGTCCATGGGATGTGTTTGGAACTGGACTTTGTCGCATATACGGTACTTGAATCGAGATGAGCTCAATGGTAAGATCTCTACCAATGTCCTGGATGGACACTACAGTCCTCACTCAAGAGCAGGAGCGATTGGTTGGGAAGCGTTCGGTACATTTCCCAGTAATGAACCGATCATAGGTCACTTGCGATTACTGCACAAGGTAAATTAAGACTCTTTTTCTTTATACAACAAGTATAACCATTCACCAAGGTGTTTGAAGTGCTTTATGCCTCACTAATCACCAATTTTGAGGGGTAAAAACTGCTAAAAGAATCCCTTTAAAAGGGTTATCCATGCTATTTTTTCCCAGATGAAATAACAAAAGTACTTCGATTCACCTTTCCAGGCCACTCCAATCCACATGGCCATCACTTCATCCTCTCTTGGCAGTGACATGTTGCACAGGATGTCAACTCTGCAGCCAATCACAGGCTACAGCTGTATTAGTTCACTGCTGAAGCCAGTGATATGTGCAAAAATGCAATAAAAATGATACAAATTATAACTTTGATCCAGGTGCTACTATGTATCCAGTCTACAAACTGCAACATGATGTAAATTTCCAATCCTCCACAGGAAAGATCTGTGCAAACACATGAAACAAGGAGATATTCAATCACTTATCTGAAGGTGAAAACGCCCGATATTCTAACAATCCCATCCTCTCATTTATATTATTCAATATTGTATTTTTTAATCTTCCTGATCCTCCCTTTGCCAATAAGTTGAAATACTCAACGCAAACATCATTTTCCTTCAGCTTCATCACTAGTTCCCTGTTTACAACCTAAAGGTCTCTCTTCCATTGTGTGTGTCATAAATTATAAATGGATGTGTACTTTCCTCTCACCAAATGTGTATCCATCTGCCACCCTATTTATCCGATCCCCTTATCGTGGTAACTATGTTTCTTTTTTCTCTATAAACATTTCTTTTCCCCTGCCATATTCTTCCACCCTGAAGAGAGCACACCGGCTGCTCGGAGGTTTTCTGTCTCCTGCCGTGAAGGGAGAGATGGCATTTTGCATTAACCAAATTGAAAAAGGATGCGGAGCTAGATCTATGCTCCTGGAAGATGCTTTAAATACTACTGACACTAGTTATAAGTCACAGCATATCATACGTTACTAGCTTCGCTGGATAAGCTAATTGTCCAGGAACCCTGCTGCTATTTCTTCAATGACTCCTGAAGATTTGCAGCGAAGCTATGGAAGCAGGGAGTGTTTCTACAAAGTCACTTTCGAGTTCAAGCTCATGATGTAGATGTCGACTACGTCTATGAAGAGGAGTTGGTGCTTTGTAACCTAAAAAAGAAAGCTCCACTTCCCCTGCATAGACACGGAATAAAACGGTAACATTTTGGCTTCTATAAACCACCACTAGGTGGAGCAGATGAGCTTACTGCATACTATAACTATACTGAGCTCAGCCTAGTGGTGCAAGAAGTCAATTTTAGATGTAATTCTATCTCTATGCAGTAAATTTGGAGCTCTGTGTCAGACCGCTATAAAGATAATCAACACAAATTCACTTTGAGCATAAAAGGTTCTTCTTTGGATTATTCTCTAGAAAAAGGGGTTCAGCGCTGCAGCTAAAAGATCATAAGGTTCTTTCATACCGGGATAAAATCATTCCTAGATACTTACCCGTTCCTCATTTCTAACGTTATAATCTACGGAAGGTAGAATGTAAAAAGGAAGCAAAAAAATGTATGTAGTTCTATTTTGCTGAAATAGCGCCGCCTATAGAAAGGAGAAGACTACGTGGCTTGGCCAGTACACCTTTCAGTTCAACAGATATATGGGTGAAAACGAGATACAAAGGACAAGACCGGTAAAAATCCTGGACCCTTCTTTATCAGGCTCCAAAGACATTAGGATCTGTTCACACAGAAGCCATTACCCTTTGATGGATCCATGGGGCACACCAGCATTTTTGATGGCAGGAAATGTGCAGTAGACTGTGTTATTCATACTGTCGAAGACAATGGAATGGCCAAAGAAGGCTTCCACCGTAAGGCTACATGCACACTGTCCGCAAATCACAGATCCGTCTTCCTTTTTTTTTTACATCCACATCCTTTCCGTGTGTCCGTAAATTTTGTAGGTGGTGTTTCCGTGTGTCTTCCGTTTTTTTTTTTTTTTTTTTGCGGATCGGCAAAAAAAAACGGAAGGCTTAAACCAGTTTCTTAAAGTACCTGTACAAGTTCCCTGGTTTCCAAGCAACCATCCGCAAAAAAAACGGATGCGGATGACAAACGGATGGCTTCCGTTGGTCATCCGCATTTTTTGTGGACCCATTGACTTCTATGGGTCCGCAAACCGTTTTTTGCGGACAAGAATAGGACATGCCATATTTTTTTTGCGGACGTGAAATGCGGACAGCGGACAGGCAACGGAAGAGGCATCCGCATTTTTTACGGATTCACAGAAATGAATGGGAAACCATCGGATCCGCAAAAAAAAAACGGAACAGAGGCCGCAAAAAAACACTGCCGTGTGCATGTAGGCTAAGTGTGTAGATCAATGCTCCCCAACCTGGGGTCTCCAGCTGTTGTAAAGCTACAACTCCCATCATGCCATGCCTGCGGCTGTCAGGGCGTGATGGGAATTGTAGTTTTGCAATAGCTGGAGATTTATCAGTGGTTTGAGTGTGTGTATACATATCAATAAGGATGGTCTATATATATATATAGTTTTTTCTGTGATTTGTTTGACTTGTCTTGAAGGAGTGGCACCTTCATGTGTGAATACGCTCCTACACTGGGAGTGATATTCAAGTGCACTTTTTCCCCACCTATCTAATAGGTGAAAGTTGGTACATATAGGTGTGTGTCCCTCCTCCCACCGGTTGCTGATGCACATGGAGGTAACCATATGTGCGGGACTGTGCTCCTGAAAAATGCGCTATAGCATGAATAGGTTAGGATAGGAACCCAACTGAACTGAGACCACCTTGTCGCCGGTAGGTGGGCTTAGATGTATTTTGATCAAAATGTATTGACCAAGTGTCTCAAATTTTATCAAGAGTGAGGGCTTAATCCATATGATGTGCTTGCATCTACTATTATAGTGCATTATTTTCTGTGATTTTATAAATATCAATAACCGTAATATATACGGTACATATAAAGGTTTCTTTGTAGAATGGCATGATTTAGAGCAGCCTTCTAAGGTGACCTCCCCATACTTTAGGAGGACACGCTGGCACTTCTATTCACGTAGGTCGTCTACCCCTGAGTCAGGTGATCGCTTGTGCCATCCCTGAAGGTCTCTGATTTCTTTTAAATGGATATAAACGCTACAGTGAGCGTAATTAGAAGACATCGAGAATAAAAAAGTGTAACAAGAATTAGACAACAGAAGGTCTGTAACAGCTATGTCAGGCAATCTGTTGCAAGGCAAACCGCAATTGCCCCCCTCCTGAGAACTCGAAAGTTTTCTAAGCAAGAAATATAATTTGTGATGGGCTTAATACAAACTATAAAAATAATGGCTGGGGGGGAGAACGTGTGTAAAGGTGTGAGATGTAAGTATCCTCGGCTAATCAGGAGAACCCGGGGACCAGTCATCTATGTAGTAGTATTCAAAATGTGCTCAAAATGTTATAGAATATGTTGTAGAATATATACACACATACACTATATATATCTTCTCCCTAATATAATCTTTTTAGCAAGTGTAACATTGCAACTTTTTGCCTTCTTTCCCTATCTGTTCGACCCTGAGCAGTATACGAGATGGAAACAGTCAGCAGACTAGCTGATGTTTAACCCTAAGTTCACACCTGAGCGTTTTACAGCGCGTTCAAACGCGCTGTAAAACGCTCAACACATGAAAACCAATGCTTTCCTATGGCCCTGGTTCTCACTTGAGCGTTTTACAGCGCGTTTGAACACGCTGTAAAACGCCCCGACGCATAAACAAGTACTTGAGCTCTTTTGGGGGCGTTTGTCGCGCATTTTGTGATTGACACCACAGTAGTCAATCACAAGAACGCGCGTACGAACGCGCGTTTCCTATTTGCAAAAACGCGCTGAAATATGAAAAATGTTTCAAGAACGCTCAGGTCTGAACCCAGGGTAAGTGACTTAAAGGGGTTGTGCAAGAATGGGGGAAGAACTTGGCAAACACCCACTCCCCCCCAACTCTGCCGAACCTGCACTTGGAAGATGATTTACCTGCTTCCCGTTCCGTCTTCTGCAGGCCTGGGCTCAACCGGTGTCAACTTTCGGGTTGACATCACCGCAGCCAATCCCAGGCTCCCCTTGCATCACATGACCATTTGTCATAACGAAAGGGGAACCAGACACCACCGTGGCCTGTGATTGGTTGTGGCGATGTCAAACAGGATGTTGACATCCATGTAACCCCGGCCTGCAGGAGAAGGAGCAGGGAGCCGGCACTGGGATAAAGTCGCCAAACCCCCTTTCCCCCCTTCATTCTTCCACAACTCCTTTAATATGACTTTATATTTACTCTAATAACACCTAAATATCTGATTCTTGACCATCACTGGGCACTCCGAGTACTAACCAGAGACGTGATCAGCTTGTGGACTATTTAATGGCAGCAAAACCACAATCATTCTACACTGCATGGGACACACACAAACTGAAACCAAATATTTTGTTTACTGTGATGGTCACAGCTCAACTCCTCCCCCTCCCTGCACAGGTCACAGAGCATGCCCACAACTATCCACCATAGAAGTCAATGAGTCTTCTCCAGACTACAGGTTCCTATGGTCTACTTGGCTGCTGTAGCATATTTATAAGTGCAGGAAGTAGAAGAAAACTTCTTTAAGCAGAAAATAGAAACAGATTAGGAAAAACAGCTGTTAAAATCTTTTTATATAACATACAAATATAGAAGATACATTCTGAGGGCCGGCAAAAACTATAATTTCCTCTATGTCAGAGATGCTTTACTTGCCTCCTAAGTGTCATATACATAGTCAGAGCCATTTTGGAGATACCCCTTTGTCCTCTACTAGGCCTCAGCAGAAGCTTTATCTGACCACTGATATTGTGCACAGGTACAGTGTGGTCACCCATGCAAGACATTATTCCGATAAAGACTCTCTTCGTCATCTTACCATAAGAAATAGGTGGAAGGAAGGAAAAAAAGATGAAAGAGAGAAAAAGGAAGGAAAGGAGGAAGGAAAAAAAGATGAAAGAGAGAAAAAGGAAGGAAGGAAAAAAAGATGAAAGAGAGAAAAAGGAAGGATGGAAGAGTATCCACATAGACTTTGTATACTTTTTCTTTGATTTTCCCACACATTTGAAAACCATGCTTTGGTTACCTGCAATATTTGGCTGTAAATGGACTTACAATGAGTTTGAGACTGGAGCACTGGGACAGGTATGAGACATGTTCTGTACTGCACTCCGGCATATGTTGGCGCTATACATACATCTATATTCATCCCCACTACATGATGTGCAGGACGCTGCCTATAACACAGACTCCTGTGCGGGGCGGGTGAAGGGAATGTAAATGTGTGATCCAATCTTTATAGGACTGCAGCGCTACATTTGCATAGGAGTTTTGTATTTCATCAAACTTATGTAACATGCCGTGGAGCTGTATCTGCCACATCTGGTTTGCATCCATCCATAGAAACAAAATATTATAGATTAGATGTAAACTTAACATGCAGCTTTAACCGATTCGGGAGATACAGAAATACCCAGAGACTGAAAAGATTAGAGGACTGTACAACATAGAAGAATGAGGCCGGTACTAGGGGCTGTTCACACTGGTGTGGGGGCACTCTGCCGGGACACGTCATAGTGGCAGCCATTGGAAATGAAAGGCCAATAGAAAACCCTGGGTTTCTGGCTAATTCCATCTTCTTGTGTTTCCAAATCTCGCTGGTTGCCCTTAGAAACAGACAACAGAAAGAAGAATCTTTTGGTTCTCAGGGGAGATCAGCGCTAGAGGTGTCTGGCAGTGTGTATTCCCCTCTCCCCACTGAAAACACATGCATGCTCAGCTAAGCCAAGCATGGATGCGTCTGGATCGCTGTTCAGCTGACAGCAATCTAACAGTCGCCTTCCACTTAGATTAACACAGGCTGATTTTGGCAGGCCTCGATCTAATGAGGACAGCAGTGTCTTGATTGTACCAACAATGGTTGATGTTTGGGAGGAGGAAGATCAGGCTGCAGAATTTCAACATGCCCAGCCTTTACAACTGCAATAAGGATGGCTGATAGCTCTTTTTACATAGGCTGAGCAAAAGGACATATTTCGAGGACGAATGTTTATACGAAGATTGTAGAAGGAGTGGTCAGGGAAGCTGGAGAGACCAAACGGTGCAAATTAAAAATAATAAAAAAATCATACTACAAAAATGTTTTCATCTGAAAATGCAAATAAAAAATATTATTGTGTATGAAACCTAAGGTATTGCAGTGACAATATAAAGACGGCATATCAATTGGTGGGACATTGGCGGCCTATGGAGGGAGGTATTTTTATTACAATATTATAATAAGTATAGACTGGGCATGACCTCTATGAAGGCCTCTGTGGGATCAGGAAGATTTTTTTTTTTTCTGTACTAAGCTTGTTTCTTTTTTTTTTGGCTTTTGACATTAACTAAAAATTAATCCTGCAAAGGAGGCAATACTCTGCAATCACAATACATTAGCAAGTGCCTTGTATTAACTTTGTCCACAGGATAAATGCCATTTGCTGAAGTGAGGCGACCCCTTTAATCATTTCCCCATGCTTATAAATATCTTGCCAGCTTGTTGCTGCCACTAGGGGGAGCAATTTGTACATGACTTCTGTTCAGACCAATAGGAGCCATATGCAACTAAATATAGATCACCCCCCTAGATGGCTCTGACTAATCAAGTTTATATGCCGGGGAAGGAGAACAATACTCTAAACTAGAGAAATAAAGCACTATAGTCGTATGAAGTATATTAGGACAATGCTTCACCTCATTTACACTACCGGTATATACTCTTTAACGCCATTTTACGGCCCCGCAACTTTTCATTTGCAAACATACAGATAAGCCCGACGCAGGCGTCGCCCAAATATATGTTGTATTCACAGTTTACAACAGTTTCTCCTATTAGGATGTGAAAAGTCTGGTAGTAACGGTGAAGCGACTGATGTTTATTGATAATTAAAAACTCGCTTTGCACTTTGCAAAATGCCTTAATGCTTCCAAACTTTCTCTGATGCAGCCAAAATACAAAAAAAATCCCAGAGATGACGACTATGTCAGTAATAAGGACCCCATGCTGTCCTCCACGGATCTGTTTGGTTTTGTAAAATGCTGGAACACACAGACTGCAGCAGAAAAGAAGCGGAAGGCAGCCGAGGCCGGAGGGGTTCCACACATCATAAAGCTCCCTGCCTTCTGGGTGGGTTCCTTTACTTTTTTTTTTTATTTCATTACAGGTTAAAAGCTGCGTGCAATTCTACTGGCTTGCAAAGCACTGCACACAGCATTGGAACTGTGCAGTCAGCATTTTAAACTATTATAGGCTACCTCCTGAACCATTGCCAAGTTAATAGACAATGAAAGATAATGAGCTTGAAATTGGGTGTTAAATTGCATTTTTTTGTTCCTATCTCTATTTTTTCCCATGCTTTAACTGTTTCCTACAGATGCACAATGGAGCTTTACATTGCACATACATCATCAAAATATCTGAGCAACAAAACCAAACATTTCGCCCTCCTCCAACGCCTCCTGCTGCCATTTTCACTGGCGATGCTGGGGTTAAACCAGGCAAGATTACACATTCCCATGCTGCTGTCTCGCAATAGCAGCTTGTGAAGCTCACATTGTGTCTTGTATGATCTAAGAGAAGATTGTTTTAGTTTTTATTTCTTTAAAAAATAAAAAAATAAAAGAAAATATAAAATGTTTAAAAATGTAAAATATAAAAATAAAAATAACATTAAATAAAAATATGAACATAAAAAATATAAAATCGTATGTAAAATGTAAATATTAAATGAAATATAAAAATAATATAACTAATAAATAAAAATAATAAAATATTATTGTTTTTAAATGAAATATACAGGATAGGCTCAAGTCAAGTATCAAATATGTAAAAACAAATACAAATTTCTAGAAAGCACCGTCGCTGAAGGACGCAAAAGGACATGGAGAATGTTAATTTTTTCTGTTAATTTTCATGACAATGCATGAAAAGAAATTGGAAAAAAAAAATCTGCACCTGATAACAATCCCTTGAATCTTCTTTCTTTTTGCCCCCTCAAATCATATAATATTCTAATAGCAAAGTGAGCTTATCTTCATTAGTATAATTGTAAGATATTCCTTTCAACTTTCCTTTAAAGCTAATGAGCTGCATTAATCCAGGTTCATTTTTATAAGCCTCGTGGGTCCCAATGTACAGGACAGCCATTTTTTCGAAAGCAATAAATTAAAGGGAGATACAGGATGCCTTAAGTGCAAGACGACCATCAGACCTATGTTAATACAACTGCCATGTATTTTAATTAATCCTTGTTAGCATAACAACTAATATTCCTGCATAACATGCTTCTTCTGGAAATATATACACTAATTATACAGACTCTCTCCACGTAGGTTTTTTTTTTTTTTTTTTCAGGCTGCAATCAATTTGTCACTTGAGGTAGAATTTTTTTAAAAAAAATTAAACAAAATTCAAAAACACACAATTTTTTTTTTATAAAGTTAAGACTTTTAAGCATATACCTGGAACTGATGCCTCCTGACAATAGCGGGCCTTTTGCAGAAATTCTGCAATTTTTTCAAAAGCTGTTCAGGTGTCGAATACAGATATTCCGCTGCAGGAAAAAACAGATACATTTTTAATGAAACAAAGACCTCAAAGCACACACTCGATATTAGTCACTTTACTAATTAAAAATGCATATTGCTCTGTGCCGTCTCGTGTTTTACATTATTTAAGCCTGATTTTTATGAAGTTACCTCCACTCGCAAGGATGTTTAATGTTAAATAAGACAGTGTACTTGTTCTGTTTAGACATCTCCTCGGGGTGATTAAAATACATTATTCTAATGGAACACAATGCAGGGGAGAGGGATTTTGTATACGTGGATTGCGACGCAGCTACAAGGTTTTTATTTATTTATTTTTAAGTATATTATTATTTTTTTTGCTGCTTCACTGTAACAGTCGTCCTCATCATCGCCCTCTATATCATCGGAACGCTTCCGCTATGCTTGCCGTAAATATTTACCTATATACATGTGTATGTAAACGCGAGCAGCCATCTGCGGAAGTATGTATACGTCTGATCACAATAAGGTCGATGTCAGCCCACGTCGTGTTATTCCAGCTCTGCTGTACTGCCCGAGACTAATGCTAAAACCTATTTTAAATCATCTTTTATTTTTGCTATTGTGAGGGAACAGATGGTATGTATAAACGCAGAGTAATGTATTGCATCGCGTATTTTATTATTATTATTTTTTCGACATTAACATGACGGGTTTTGCCAAATAAACAAACGCTCGGGTTTTTCAAGACTTATATAGGACTCTTTGGACGGCGGGAGGGATGTGCCTACCTGGGAAGATCTCGGGGTACACCAAAGCTTTGGGGCACAGAGGATAACAGCCGCAGTGCACAGCTTCTAACCTGCAATGAAAGAGAAGAAGAGGTCCATTACTGCCATTTACTCACTGGTCGCTCAGCCTCGCTCCCGGGATGGTTGGTTACGTTACGACGTGACAGCGCCTCGACTTCTCCCTATAAGAAATGCTCGGAGAACGTTTTATGGATTATGTCTGAGTTATATATATAACAGAACATGCAGCATATGTTTGCTCGATGAATAAATCAAATCAGAGAACTGCTGTGTGTTTCTTTTTGGTCCTTTAAATGCTGCTCAACACATTTTTGTAATCACCAAATAAACACATGAAACAACACGGGTAAAGTATGGACAGATTTCCTTAATCTCTGCAGAAAATAGGAATGTTCATTTGCAACGTATGGTCGGACGCTACAAAACAGATTCTCTACTGCTGCAATGCGCATAATTCTCGGCAATCCTGTTAAGAGCCATTTAAATATAGTTCCGGCTTATATACCCGCTTTTGTGCTTATGTTGGAGGAACGGATGTTAAATGCAGTTTTGTTTTTTACTCTTTTTGAGTTGGTAGCTTTTTAATATTTTTTTTTCTTTTGGGTAGAGTTTGTTTATTTTAATTTGGTCTTTTTTTTGTGTGTGTGGGGGGGAGGGGGTTCTGATTTTTACTTTACTTCTTTTCTCATTTATTTTTAAACCTGACTTTAATGCCGGCCTGAAAGGAAACGCGTCTTTAGAAAATTACATTGTTTAAACCAAGCTTTAATGTTTAACATACATATTTTCTATTTAGACTTTTTGTCTAAACATTCTCTAAAAATGTCTATCTGCCTATCTATCTAAAAAAATAATCCTGAAATCATGCAGTTTTCACACTGGCCACTAGGACTGAAAAACATTTCAAAACTTCCCGTTCTTTTAAGAGAAGCCACATGGGCCTTAGACACAATGGACCGGAGTAGGTTTCGTTTTGGCGTTTAGGTATTAGTGCAATTTTGTTATGGATTCCGTTATCACGGAATATAACGGAATGCTACGACAGAGTGCACCACGGAAGACTTTAAAGGGAACCTGTCCTAAACTGTATGCTGACCTCACTGAGGGCAGCATACATTAGTGACAGAAATGCCGATTTCAGCGGTGTGTCACTCGTGAGCTAAAAGTCAGTGGTTGCTGAGAACCAGCATCATAATCATTACAGCCCAGTCCTTGTGAAGAGTCAAATCTACCTGAGAAGAGTCCCGGTTATTATAATCTTCTGCTCTCCCACCATCTGCTGATGATTGGTATTTTTTTCCTAGAGAGAAAGGGAGAAAACTCGGTAGAAGCCGGTCAGTCATTAGCAGGTGGGCAGGGGGCGCAGGAATTCATGAATAACCAAGACTCTTCTCAGGTGGCCATGACTCTTTTCCAGGCCCAGTCTGCAATGAGTGTGATGGTTCTCGGCAACCACTTACTTTTAACTTATAATGACAAACTGAAATCAGCTGAAATCAACTTACCTGTCAGTACTTTATGCTGCCGCTAGTACGGGCAGCATAAAGTTGATGACAGGTTCCCTTTAGGAGGCATTCCATTTTGCATTCCGTCATAATAGAAGTCAATGGGTCGCATAACAGATCCGGCCAGTTTCCGTTATGCAGTAGTCATAGACAGGAGAGGTCTTCATTGAGAGATTTTTTTTGTACGCATGCTCTGTGACCTGTGCAGAGGTCAGGAGGGAGAAGATAAGCTGTGATATCACCTATTGTGAATAGCGGGATCCTGTGGTATCTATATTCATAGGTGTTACTTGTCACTGTAATTCTGCCTATGTGATCTGATGGTTACTGCAAAGTTAACTGTACAGAACAGGAAGTCTCAACATATTGGCACAATTTTGGATTTTTATTTAAAAACAGATAGTGACGTGAAAAAATAAAACAAACAATAAAAAAAAAATTCAACATAAAAATATGATTTAAACAATAGGTCATGTTCTGACGACAAATTCCATTTAAATACAAGTTAGGTTTAGTCACCCCCTAGAAAAAAAAAAAAAAAAGTATGCCATGTCCCACAAGCTTTGTCTCACTACACAACGACAACAAACTGACATGCCTGTAGCATGTAAAAATATACTTTTATTTTTGTTGGCTTGTAAAAACCTAAGCGAAATTCAAAACAGGTCTTTAACTGTGTTTATGTAAAATGGTTTTGAAATTCGGCCAAATAGGTTGACCATGGAAGGAACTGGGTTCTCTAAACTTTTTTCTTTTTTTTCACTGCTTTCTCCTCCAAAACTATTTGAGGTCACGCTTACATTTTTATTTTTGCTTATTTTCGGTGACACAATATGTACACATTTTCTGACTGTGGTTTTTTATTTTATATATAACTGTCATGTGTCAAATTAAACTATGTAAATACAGTTCCTCCTTCCATTGTAAGGTATGGATTTTTTTCATTCTTGCTAAAAAGGGTTGTATTTCACCCATATCATGAAGTTTACTCTATGCTGTTTATTACTTTAAAGAAACAGTTCTGTGCTTTTGTTATATCCTTACAATCTATAGGTGAATCATAAGACTGATATGCTGCTAATTGACTCCCAAGAATCAAGGTCAGCCGACACTTCAACTGCAGGGTGATTCAACAAAGATGGTGCAAAAGTAAACTAATTATGCTCTTGTGAAAAATGAAAATTGTGCTGTGATTGGCTGCTACAGGCAACAAAGTCAATTTCCTTTTAGACAGTTTTCATGAATCTGTCCCTTAGGTTAGTTGGAATTTGCAAACATTTTCTGAATAAAAGAACAAAGACACGAAGAGACAGAGAACAGGATTCAAGTTGTGTGCCAGCATAGTAGAAAGTCGACCAGGGGGACTAGCATGGAACTACAAGTGCCACAAACTGCAGCATAGCATATTTTATGGAAACCGGATGACAAACCAAAATGCTGTGACTTTCAATCTTGAAGGGCCAATTGGAAGAGGACAAATTCGCTTACAAGCTGAAGTTCAGCAATGAGGCTACCTTTTAACTCAGTGGGAAGGTCAATCACCAAATTATTAGAATCTGTGGCTCAGAAAACCCACAGTTAACGTGTTCTGTGCAATGAACAGACGCAAATTCGTAGTATATCAGCAGGATGGTGCTCATCCTCATTTTCAACTGGATGTTTGCCGATGCCCGAATGAAACTCTTGACAAAACATTTGGTTTGGCTGTGCCCTTATAAACAATTTACAAATGTTGCGTTGGCCTTCATGATCACTAGATCTAACACCCTGTTACTTCTTTCTGTGGGGCTACATCAAGAACTATCTTTCCCCCCCAGCCAGAGGATCTGAAAGACATGAGACGACACATCATATCCGAGGATATGCTGGCATGCATCTGGACAGAATTGGACTACCGGCTAGACATCTGCCACGTCACCCGTAGAGTTCACATTGAACATTTGTGGTGTATAGATAAAACTTGGACAGACAGTCTGGGGTCATTCATGAATGGTGTATATCTGTCGCAGATTTGGTTGCAAGGGGGATTTGTGTCCAAATCTGCAATTTCTTCCCCATCCACGCCAAGGACGCCAGTTCTAAAAAAGGTGGCGTGGAGTGGGCAGGCCGGACGGCCCATCTCATTTATCATTCTCTATGCATGTTGTAGACGTAGAAAATTATCCAAATCTACGCCAGCAAGGAAGCTGTGGTAGATTAAGGTAGGCGGTGGATGCGCCAGTGCCTCTACATAACTTAGGCGCCTCAAGCACCAGCGCAAGGTTAAGACCGGCATCTAAAACGCCAGTCTTAATAAATGACCCCATGTGTCTTTTCATGTTAAATCTGTGTTATGTTCTCTCAGTTATGAATAGAATAATTTTGCACAGTTCCTTGAATTTCAATGCTCTGCCGGATCCGTCTTATGACTGATTCCATTGATGCTCAGTGGGCCTCACTGAGTTGGGTTAGTCAGGTTTCAATTCTTTTTGTCAAATCTGCCCAAACTGGAAAGAAACCTCTAATAGCAGCATGAACAGAGCCAAACACTACAAGTAGCAATGATTAAGTATCTTCCCTTTGAAATAAGAAAACTTATTTTGACCTCAACAATTGCCCCACTGTTGGCCACTGGTACCTTACCCCAAAGTTCAGTGTAGTTCATCCTCCATTTGGATAAATGATTTGAATATTTGGGTGACATTCTTGGTGAACAATTGACATGGTGCGACCTAAAAAACATTCCAATAATATAATGCCTGGGAAGGAAGCAAATGTCCTTGGTAATCAAGACCAAAGTGTTCCTCATTGGTCACTATACCACACCACAGAGGCAATGATGTAACCCAGGGAGGGCAGTGACTTACTGCAGGCCCAGTTGGAAGTTATATTAAGGAACTTTTAGATGAGATGATGACTGAGAAAGAACATTTGGCCCATCTAAACACCCAACCCATCAGCCGACTTGACTTTGGAGCCAATCACTTGCCACTTGGGTCTATTTCTTATGGGATGATACACATATAACCTATTAGATCTTATCAATGACATGCCTTGTGTGCACAATGATGACACTAGAGATTATGAGGTCATTAAAAGTGGACGTGCACCTGTTCTGTATAGATGGAGATTGACCCTCAGAATAACTCACTTTGGTGTGTCCTATGAACTTCTTCCGATCGTACTGTGTACATGGCAGCTTTGAAGAAGACCCATCAGCCGACTTGACTTTGGAGCCAATCACTTGCCACTTGGGTCTATTTCTTATGGGATGATACACATATAACCTATTAGATCTTATCAATGACATGCCTTGTGTGCACAATGATGACACTAGAGATTATGAGGTCATTAAAAGTGGACGTGCACCTGTTCTGTATAGATGGAGATTGACCCTCAGAATAACTCACTTTGGTGTGTCCTATGAACTTCTTCCGATCGTACTGTGTACATGGCAGCTTTGAAGAAGACATTTTTTGGAGTACAAGTGTCTGTAAACAGGTCCCCAGACCTTTGTACTTTAAACATCAGTCACCATAAGTACAGAAGAGAAGTTCTGTTGACAGTACATAGTTACCACTGGAGGACAATATGTAGATATTCATGTTGAAGGAAAGACTTCTGGGAACTCCCTTACATAATGGGCACTCCCATTGGTTTCCCAGCACTACACCGACGTGAACCTCATTTTTTGCTTCATGCCTCTTGAACAACTAGAGGAATGGGCTGGGAACATGTCATGGATGACTGACGAGGTCCAGGACTGAATTTACAGCCTCTGTCTAAGGCCAATTTTCCTAACCACCCTACCTACGTCTCCTGGTCTATTTATCTGAGAATAATCAGGGCTGGATAAACTCCAGGAGACAGGTCTCCTAAAATGTTACTGCTGGCGCCTAATTCATTTCTATTTATTCCCTGTACTGTAATTGCATGTAATCATTAAGAGTACATGGAGCATTATGCGTAATCGTAAAAAGCACATAACCTTGTGCATATGTACTCCTGCAATCTGTTGGCTTTACAAATGCATGGCGTCCTCTTAAATATTAAAGACAATTTCATATATTACATAATTCTTCATTTAACAGGTACCACCCTGATCTGAGCTAGGAATCCACCATCATGCCACTCTGAATCCCTACAAGCTTTCCTGAATTGGGAAGGTGACCAGACGAATGAATGATATTTTCTCTATCTTTAGATTTAAGTCAACTATAACTGCATGTCTTCTGCTGAGGATGCATGATAACATTTGCTCCCATATGTGGAACACTATAATAGTGAGATGCAACCTCAATACTTTCATGAGGAAACAAGGGCTCCGTTGACGGTGGAACAGTTGCAAAAGGTACATCCGTTCGAATTCTTTCAATGGTCACTCATGACCGTGTTCCTCATAGGGAAAGATTGAGATTGTAATAATTCTCTAATTCGTGACTGACCAAATATTGCTTCAGCCTAAAGTGTGTCATATCTGGCTCCATATACCGCAACATTGGTTAATACATCAATCAGCCATTAAAAGAGATGACTTTTAAGCATGAAGTGAACAGTCAGTTCTTGACATTGATGTGTTAAAAAGATGTGTTAGAAGCGGAAAATGGTTTAAGCGTAAGGAGCTGAACGCCTGTGATGGCTAGACGACTGGGTCAAACTATCCCCAAAATGGCAGGACTTGTGACATGTTACCTATAAGTAGTGGTTAGTACCTACCAAAACTGGTGAACCAGAGACAGGGTCATTGGTATAGAAGGCTCAATGATGCAAGTGGGGGCATGAAGGCTAGCCAATACGGTCCAATCCCACAAATAAAACGACTGACTATAGAATATTGCTGACAATGTTCCTGCTGGCTATGATAGGTGTCAGAACACACTGGGCATCTCAGCTTGCCGTGAATTGGGCTGGTTATCTACAGATCGGTCAAAGTGCCCATGCTGACCTCCATCCATTGCTAAAAACAACTACAATGGGTATGTGTGCACCAAAACTGGACCATGGAAGAAGGCAGTGTGGTCTGATAACTCAGGTTTTCTCTCTGTATTACTTACATGACTGAAGATATTAGGTGTGATTAAAGTGCCTCAGATGAGGAGTTAGAGCTGCTCTGTAAGTGGCAGAAAGTAGATGTTGCATCTCTGCACCTCTATTCAAGCTCGGTTTCTCCAATTTAAAATAAACAGCTTCTTTCACATCTCTTATGAACCAGTCCTCCTCTGTGTCTAAGATGCAGTCGAATGTCCTTAGGATGTAGGTGCTGCAGGTGTTGGCTCTTCTGTGCTGGGTTATACTCTGATGTAGCTACTGTTGTGTTTCTCCAATGTACAATTCTTGGCACTCTTCACTGCACTGGACCGCATACACAAAATTACTCCTTGTGTTTTGGCATGGGGACTTTTGGGTGAAGCAGTTGCTGCCTCGGTGTGGCCAGGTTTATAGGGGTCATCTGCAAAGTCAAGAAGAGTGGACTGTGCATGCGCGGCTGCCCACCATTATTTCTATGAAACTGCCGAAAATAGCAGACCACTGACTTGGCTATTTTCAGTCAGCCCCTTAGAAGTAAATGGAGCAGTGGCCACGCTTGAACGGTGCACTCTTCATTTATTTCCATGGTACTTCCAAAATAGCCGAGCGCGACTCGCATGAATGGAGGGTGGCCGTTCGTGCGGCCTCTGTTTTAGAGACAGCCGCGGGTGGCGCACCTATCAGACATTGGTGACATATCCCAGTAATTTTTCACCAGTGTTTGAGATGGGACAACCACTCTAAAGCAGACAGGATGCTATGTTTGTTTTAAATTCTTCAGAATTTTTGACTGCCACTTACAATGCAGCTTTAACACCTCATCTGAGGCAGTTTACCCGCAACCTATAGCTTTGGTCATGCAAATCCAATCAAAATCTTAGCTCCATGGCTGAAGCATGAGTCACCAGTATTTAATGCTTCTCTTAGTCATTCTAATTGAGAAAGCCAATCCGATGACTAGCGAAACGTTCAGTTGCTCTGACCTAATACTACTGATGTTCATGATTTTGATCCATCAGCTCAGGCGAATTAACGGAAGTAATTTAGGGCCCTGCTTTTAACGTCATCCCAAATGTGATCATCTCATGACTATGTCTGCCCTGTAACAAGTCATTTATCTGAGCACCGCCACTCGTCGCTTGCTTATCTTTTGCTGTGAAATCCAAAATCAAAGCAGCGATAATCACCCGGTGTCTTATGGAAGAGAAAAAGCAGGAGCGATCAGGGAGGCCGTAACAGCATCAAGTGGGTTAAACAGCAAATCGAGTACACTTCATCTATGCAATAAATGGCCATCAAATGACCTTTTTCATACCAATTAACAAATCATCTGCTAAATCTATGAATCTTAATATTCAGATCTATTCACTTCACTTCATACAATTTATCTGCAAATACTTATTGGACTTTTGATTCTAAATATAATTAGCTGATAATTTTGCTTGGCTGAATTACTTTTCTGGAGGGCCTACGAAGGCTCCGAGTCGCATTATCTCGTAATAATGAATCGGATAGGTGATTTTTTTTTTCTTCCCTGTAATGAGGATGAGACGCAGTTGTGACACCTGAATCTGGTAATAACACTAGACTGCTAATTATCGACAGAATTTTTTTTATTATTTTCTGTGCGTGAAAGAGGGGAAAAAAATATTCCTCATTATTAAAGAATAAAAAAAAAAAAATTTAAAATTATAAAGTGACACCGGAGGAGAGTAAATAAAATGGAGTGATTAAAACATTGCTGCTTTAAGGGTGTTTTTAATTAAATGCAAATGCTAATGTTGTCATACTTAGCAGATGGGATTAAAATTAGTTATTGTAGCTCGTATTTTATGTTATGGCATTCAAAGAGCTAAAAGGAAAAAAAGAAATAAAAACGATACCAACGTGAGATGTTTAAATGGACGCCAAAACTAGAAATGAATACCTTTGTCAGTCCGGAAGTTTGGCCATCAATGGACCTCTTCTCCCTTTCAAGTTCAACTGAGAACCGGCGGGGGGGGGGGGGGGGGGGCTTGTCCGCAAAACGGACAAGAATAGGACATTATTTTGTTTGTTTTTTGCGGGGCCACGGAACGGAGCAATGGATGCGGACAGCACACGAAGAGGGTCCGCATTTTGGACTTCAATATTGATGGGCTATCCGCATGACAGGTCATCAATATCAGATTGGGTGGATGGGAGTCCAACACCGAGCAGCTGTTCAGGCAGCCATTGGAACCAAAAACTAAACTGAAGGCTCTGTCCACTGCCGTTTCTGGTGGAATGGGAGATGAGCTGCAGTATCCGGCACAGCCATTGCACAGTGGGCGCAGTCTTGTGCTCCTCGCTCTATCTACTGTATAGTTTTTGGCGGCTACGTAAGCTGATATTGCTGACCTATCCTAACAGGCCATCAATATCTAAGTTCTAGTCTTAGTAGACCTCTCTAAGTTAAAGATTGGTGAACTTTAGCCTCTTCCCTTTCCCAAGCTTCTTGTAAGGGCTCATTCACACAAACGTGTGCTGCCCGTTGCCGTATTGCAGACCGCATTTGCGGATCCACAATACACGGGCACCGTTCCATCTGCATTATGCATCACGGATGCGGACCCATTCACTTTAATGGGTCCTCAAATCTGGAGATGCAGAACGGAATCACGGAAAGGAACACTACAGGCGCACTACGGAGTGCTTCTGTAGGGTTCTGTTCCGTACTTCTGTACCGAAAAAAGATAGAACATGTCCTATCTTTTTGCGGAGCGGACGAATGCAGACCCATTCAAGTTGACTTTGGTCTGCATTCATCCCGGCGGCCGTACGGAGGTTGCCCATGCATTGGGGACTGCAAATTGCGGTCCCCAATGCACGGAACGGACCACCTACGGCCGTGTGCATGAGGCCTTAAAGGGGTTATCCGAGATGTGCAGCAATCTCGTGTGGCTGCCACTCCTGGCATCACATGCCATACAGAGAGCAAGTCATCACAGCCTGAGATTAAAACCTGCAGCTCAAGTGTGAGTCCGAATCTCTTGCCAGGGAGCTTGGCGACTGCGCAAGATCGTGGTGCATCTCACATGAACCCTTAAAGTCTCATGCACATGGCTGAAGTGCAATTCTGTTCAGGTTTGTAGCTGTATGGAGCTGACATGAGTGATAGCAATCTCTGCACATCGCTGTGATACGGTATATGTTGGGGCTATAGGGGGGGGGGGGGGGTCTCGTGTCTGCATTCAACTCTATGGGTGTACAAGCATACAAGCACTGGAAAATTTCCGACAGTCCCCTTGAGTTGAACGGATCAGAAACACACATGTATGACTGCCCCTCTATTCAAATAGGGGAACACAGGGTCCCCATTCTCTATCGGTGGAGATCTGATAGGAGATCTGGAAATAGCCGCTTCCTCAACTATTTTCCAAACTCCCATTGAAGTGAATAGAGAGTATGCTGCATATGCGCAGTGCGCTCTCCTTCGCTTCCGAGGCCCCGTTTTATAGGTAGGTGTAGAATCCAAAGGTTCCACCTTTGGGACTCACACCTACCTCTAGAACAGGGCCCCCAAAGCGAATGAGAGTGCACTGCGCGTGTGCAGCATACTTTCCATTCACTTTAATGGGAGTTTGGAAACTGGTCGAGCAAGCGGCTATTTCCGGATCTCCTATAAAAGTGACTGGAGTGCGTGTTGTGCAAGCATGGCCACCTCTGTGCTCACCTCTATGTGTTCATTGAAGTGAATGGAGGGTGGCTGATCTTGTGCGGTGTGCCCTTATACACTTTGTGGGCCCCATTTTTTAGATATGTGCAGGTCCCAGAGGTGGAACCCGCATCTATCTGACATTGGTGGCATATCCTAGCGCTATGTCACCAATGTGTAAGATAGGCCTACCCCTTTTAGTGGAGCGGACAGGCTGAGCCTACTCTTCTTCCCCATCGCTCTTACTTAGACTTCAGTTTGCAGTCCAGGCAGGCATCCAGCAGCAAAGTGATGTGGCGAAGGTTGGGATCTGCGAAGAGGAAGGCTGCTGACCACCCACTTAGGTTAATATTCTCAACTAAAACCTAAGATGCAGCATGTAGTGACTGCGGATTAGGAGAGAAAAAAAAAGAAAACTAATTGCACACTTTCTTTTACTTTATTTGTGTAAAATTTTCCATCTGCTACATCTAAAGATGTCTAAACTGTTCGTATCAAACCTGCATTCAGCTGCCAGCTGTGCCCATTAAGGATTTCAAAACGCTGAGTAAATGAGGCGTTGTAAAAGCTGGTAGTGGAGGTCCATCTGCCCAGTACTGGTGGGATCCCCAATACCTGGTCTGTGCCGATTACAATGGAAATTTATTTTTTGTGCTAAAGCTGTGGGATCCGTGAGCAAGATGGATGCAGCGAGCGTCATCTCAGGAGTCGGTGCATGCACACGGCAGGGCTTTATGAGATGT